>JAXGGA010015987.1:0-27730 GCA_038373865.1 Uloborus plumipes
CATTCAGATCACTTTTCACTTCAGGGTCCCCTGTACCTACCACAACTCGTAGTTTAACCGGTTGGATGGGGCCCTGAAGAGCGCTATGTTCTTTTGATCCGGACCAAGGGCCGAGCAGACGCTTGGCCCAATGCCGCCAGAGGTATCGTTTCACTTAGAGGACTTTGTGACCACAACCCTTATTTAGTGTCTTCCAGCCTCCGTTAGTAACGATGTTGGATCTTTGATCGGCTAGGAGTGAACCCGGGACACACCTTACCAATCGGGCTACCACAGCCCCATTCAGATCACTAGAGGAACATCTTTTACAAAGCTTTTTGTGTATTTCAAATAGACCCTTTTCAAAATTTGGGACATAAATCTAGAATTACTAAAAATTAACATCTACTTATATTAAAAACTGAGTATCTTTCTATCTTTCTTTCTATGTCACGCTCAGGCCCGGATTTAGGCATGGGCCACATGGGCGCGGGCCCAGGGCGGCAAATTTTAGGGGGCGTCAGATTGTATCAATCAAAAAGTTCCGCAAATAACAAAATAATTTCAGAATTATTTCCAATTCTATCTTTAAAAAAAAAATTTCTTCATGTAATTCAGGGGCGGCGCTTTTTTTTTCTTCTTTTTTTCCGTCTCGAAAGTGCATCGGACATTTTCACCTAGCCTAACTTTTCAGCAGAAGCTCTATTTTCTTCTTTTTTCCTTGTCAAGACCAGGCGACTGTGTTCAAGTCGAAAACAAGAAAAGCATCCCCTCGCGGGGAAAAGGGGTTTCACTCCCTGCTCCGTATTCTAGGAACTGGTCTTTCAGTCACATGGTTCTAATTAGCGTTTATTAGTTTTTAGTAAGTGCATAACGAAGCGAGTGAGACTATAATTGTTCAAATCAGTGTATAACAATTTATTTCCAAACATATTAAAGTCTGAATAATAATTTAAAATTGATGAAGATAAAATAGCTATAAAACTGCAATTTTTGAGTTCTATCCCAGTTCGAGTTCGTTTTTTTTATGAACTAACATTTTACATTTGTATCTTGTATCCTTTGGAAAAAAAAGTGTTCTCGTAATATAAAATAGGGGGTCTCAGTTATTTTTTATTTTGTGTTATATGGGCGATTCTCTGTAAACTCGTCATTTTTCACGCAAAATCTGTCCGGGCACGGTTTGTTGAAATGTTCGTATAATTATAATACTATTGCTCAGAAAATGAATCTATTACTTTGGTTTAAAAGAGGGTCAATTGAAGCTTGTGTTTTTCTGGTAAATCATGATAGGGGGTAAGTCCCCCGCCTAGTATAACTAGGCAAGAGATTGTGCCAGGTGACGGTGTTTTTACTCTTTGTTGCGTAATATCTGCAAAACTAATGGAACATAATTAGTTACGAGACTAGCTATAAATTGAGGCACAAATCGTGGACATAATAACTAATATGTTTTATAATTAAATAAATTGACATTAATAAAATCACTTCCCAGAGGACTGTTTTCGCAACGACCCTGATGCATACTTTCATCACAAATGTGTCTCTCAAACTAAGCAAAGTAGCGTTTCAACACCGTTCTCGACGATTTTGGCAAATTCACACTTAATTTAAACTTCATGCCAAAAAGAATTTACAAAAGTTATAGATTTTTCATATTACAGCTTTGAATTTGTTGCAGAGGACTGTTTGAAAAAACTCCGGACAGAATTTACACGACAATTTTAAGTTTTAGAAATACGTAATTATACCTTATTTCATAAGAAAAATACAGCTTCATTATTCTATTTTTAAATATTAATTGCCAAATTTATGTAGTGTTAATAGGTTTTTTGAAATACTATCTTTAACAATTAGACAATGGAATTGGGACAGCCAGGGGACTGTTTTTGGCGCTTAGATAATTTCTTGAAAAAAAAAATTAAAGTGTTATCACTCTAAGTACAAATGGGCCACAAAGTATGAGTGCTTTACTTGGATTAAGAGCGATAATTACTTTATTACACTTTATTAGTTTTAAAATACTCGGTCCGGACAGCCAATTACCAGTTTACAGAGAATCGCCCATATTCACTTTGTGCAAAATCAGAACATTTTACACTAAAACAAAGTTCCGTTTTTTTTGAGGGGGGAGGGGCGGCGATAATTTTCGGGCCCATGGGCGAAAGATGTGTAAATCCGGCCCTGGTCACGCTTCTTTCTCCTGAACGCCGAGTAATAACAATGATAATGAGAATTTGGAATGAAGGCTTAACTAAATCAAATACGAAACTCATAAGCGGGCCACTTACGTAGTATTTTTATCGCTAGCTACTTGTAATATTTTGAAACATTCATTTGTTGAAAAGCCATCTACTTATATTAAAAACTGAGTATATATGTCTGCTTCTTTCCCTTGAGCAAGCAGAACTTGTTGTAACTTTCCCCACCATTTTGAAGGCGTGAAGTGCCCGTGCAACAGCTCGATAACTCGAATGATTTTTTGATGCAGGAAAAAAGAAATGGAAAAATGACCTCTTAGCGAGCCGCCTCGGCGGGGAGTAGTTTCTTGAAATTTTCCTCATTACTTTGAAGACACAAAGTGCCCGTGCATGGTATGTCTTGAAATCTAATGAACATTAAATTATATCATATAATGTAACTTCAGAATGAGGTAAAAGTTTGAGAGGGGGGACGTTATGCATCAACATGCCGCAGGAAGCTAATCTAGCTGCCCTGGCAGCTAGTAATGTTAATAAAACATGAAATGTGCAGATGATTGCATGCTTCAAGTTTACTAGGAACCGCTTTTCAATTTGAAAGTAGTGAGTATCTGATTAAGACCAAAAAACAAAAGGTTTGAATATTCTTTCATCTACCTACCAGCTCACTTTTGCATTAAAAAAGCTGTTCTTTGTAACCCCAAAAACACATGAAATGGCATGAAAAACTTTTATTAATGTTAAATATTTACCACTTATGTTTTCAACACTGAGGTATTGTTTCTGTTACTGAAACATCTCTCCTTTAAAGTTGCAAGTGCAAAAATAGATTAATATACAGGTAATTACAAAGTCGAAACTTTTCAAAGAAACATTTTTTTTTTTCACTTTTCGGAACTTTGCTTTACTTTCTTTTTGAATCACTACATTAATAATACAAACATAGATGTGCACAAAATATCCTTTGCGCATTTCAACTTTGAGAATTTGCAGGGGGTCAGGCATACTTCTTATGTGTTGCCAGGACCGGGGTTTGGGAAGAGATACTGGACCTATAATACCATTAATATCAAAGGTTCGATCCCAGCCAATAAAAGATCTACCGTCACCACTAATTATGGCTGGGAGACAAAATAAGGGTTGTGGTCACAAAGTCCTTCAAGTGAAATGATACCTCTGGGGGTACTGGACCAGGGGTTTGCTCTGCCCTTGGTCTGGATCAAAAGAACAAAGTGCTCTTCAGGGCCCCATCCCGGTTAAGCCACGAGTTGCGGTAGGTACAGGGGACCCTGGAGTGTTTGAAGTACCATTAATAGTTTAGTAATAATCCCTTCCAAAACTAGATGCAGGTTATGTGCTCAGCTCAGCCAAAGTAAAAAAAAAAAGATAAGAAAAAATGAGAGGAGAAATTAGTCGCTTTTTTCATTTACCTTATTAAGTTAATTCTTTTTGCTACCTAAGGAGCATTTTTGTTTGATAATTTTCTGTGTAGTTGCAATCGAACTGTATTTTTCCAGAATGATTGAGAGAAGTAAACATAATTTGAAATTTAGTTAAAACACGTTCCTTTTCTACCTTTCTTTTAGGAGAATTTGATTTGGTGGTTATAGGTTCTGGTCCAGGTGGCTATGTTGCTGCTATTAAGGCTGCTCAACTTGGCTTGAAAGTATGCCCTTTTTTTTTGTTTATATTTCAGTACCATATTTTAAGTTTTGATGAAAACTTGTAATTAAATTTTAATATTAATTGATCACTAGACTTAGTATACCATTTGACTAAATATTTGTGTGGGGGGAAAGTTTAAAGTTTTTTTTTTTTGCTTCATAGACACTAGTTAAATAAAATAATAGTATTGAGTTACTCATGTTTTATGAGCAATATTGTTAGTATTGCTGATTCAAAACTAAAATCTTGGAGTGGTGTGGGAGGACTTTAAAGGAAAGAAAGTTAAAAAAAAGTTTAATAATTTGAATACAACTTGAAAATAGATGTAATTTTTTCACATGTCTAACATATGTCTCTGTGTGTAATATATGCAACTAAATGATATAGACACACGTGGCACACATGTGCACGGATATATTCACTGCTGTGCAGATACATTTGCTGCAGATAAGCGTCATCCGATGATCCTTAATTGACATTGGTTATCTTAAAAGTTTGCTGATAAATTAATGAAAATTGTGTTCACCTCTTCTTTGATGGATAGATGATTGAAAGTAAAAAAGTAAAAACTCATACTGAAATAAAATATTTACCTGCTGTATATTATTTTTCACACTTGCAGATAGTTTTGAATAAAGTGTGCAGATACTTTATATTTTTATCTGACTATGTTATTGTACATTGATTTTTTCCTCATATGTTATGAATACCCTTTGACAGATTACCACTCGAAAAGTTGACAGGCCTATCATACTTTATTGTTTATGTTTCAGATTATTTTACATATTTAATTCTTAAGGACTGGTAAAATTCAGTTTTAATTTGCAAAACCCAAAAATAATTATTATATTTTGTCCACATGGGCATGTTCAGTTTTTTATATTTATGTATTGTATTCAATATGTTTTTGTAGACTGCCTGTGTTGAGAAGAATGCAACATTAGGGGGAACATGTTTAAATGTAGGATGCATTCCATCAAAAGCCTTGCTTCACAATTCTCACCTGTATCATATGGCTCTTCATGATTTACAGAATCGTGGTATTACTTGTAAGTGTTGTTGCATTTTAATGTTATTTATCCTTTTATTATCCTTAGCAGCATCATCTCAACGGCTGATGATCGGTCATTCATCGAAACCCGATGAAATTCTCATTGGCCGATAATCCAATATGTCTTATCGGCCAAACAGAATCCGAGTAGCAAAATCCGATGAGTTTTGCTCGAAATACAATGAGACTTGTAGCAATTTAAGAGCAGAACAGTCCCGTGCCCATGAATTTCATCGGGAAACTTGATCGAAAGGATATCGTTTTCCGATGGAATATAGCTTGGCTTATTTTCATCGGGAAAGTTGGCCGGAAGAATATCGCTTTCCGATGAAAGGTAGCTCATCGAAAACCGTGCTCGGATACTGATCGGAACGATGTCCTCGTGCGTTACGGGATCAGTTTACGAGGAGTTCGATGTTCTTCCGAGCAAAATCCGATGAGTTGATGCTACTTGGGATATTATTTTTACTATTATTTGACTTAATACTAATTTTTATATTATTTTGAAATTACTATCATTTATTTACTTCGCCTTTTAGGTTTATTCTATTTTATTAAATGTTAAAATATTATCAGTAAACTTAGTTATATTTTATTCGTATAATGTTCGAATTGATTAGTTAGAATTGAATGAATGAATTTAATTAAATTAGTTGAATGAATTTAATTCAGGTGAAGGTGTAAAACTGGATCTCAATAAAATGATGGAGCAAAAAAGTGGAGCCGTGAAATCCTTGACATCTGGAATTGCTCATCTTTTTAAGCAGAATAAAGTAAGTTGTTAATATTATTTCTTGTTGATATTTAAATTTTCTCTTATTAAATATGTGTACAGTTACTCTTATTATGTTTCTCCAAAATTAAAACCTAATAAAAAATAAGCACTAACATGATTTTTCTGGGTATTTCTAATGTAATTCTATCTCTAAAATAAACCCTAATTAAGATATTCAAAAGAACTTCTTTATTGATTGTAATTCTATCTCTAAAATAAACCCTAATTAAGATATTCAAAAGAACTTCTTTAAATGCGGCAGCTAGATGTATATGTATACTACTAACAAGACTAGCAAGACTTAAGTAAGGAGCTTTATTTCTGTATAACCAAACTCAGAGGTATCAAATATGTGCAGTTGAAACAAAACTAATGGCAAAAATTTTCAGAATAGAATTTTATTTAGAATGTTTTAAATGTATTGTGTTACAAGTGAACTTTTATCATTTGATTTAATAATTAGTTTAAGAAAATAATGCAAGACTGGATGAAATGATGTAGAATTACTTAAATGATTCTTGATCAATGTATTTCAGGTAGCTCATTATCAAGGTCATGGAAAAATCCTCAATAAAAATGAAGTTGCAGCCATGAAGCCTGATGGTTCTAGTAACACTATTAAAACAAAAAATATTTTGATTGCAACTGGTTCAGAAGTTACTCCTTTCCCTGGCATTGAAGTACATATAAAACTTTTTGATATGCTTTCTAGTTTGTATGTCATTTCCTTTTAGTGCCAATATTTATCTTTGAACTTTTTCTTATTTTGAGGCGTAACCATTTATGGCTGTTTTTCAAGTTTTTACAAAATATTTTTGTTTCCTTATAAAAGATTTTCGTACCACTATTGTTGTAATTTTTGTAAGAACTTGTTCAAATGAAGCTTCGAAAATTCGGTTCAAATAATTTATCTTTTCTTCATCTAGTTTAAAACAAAGAGAAAATTTAAACTTAATTTTACTGTCAGTTGTGTGCAAGTGTATGTTGATCATTAATATTTTTTTCTATTAAGTTGTATGTATGATTTTTGTTTCCGAAAGTTGTGTTTTCTTCGTAAGTAGTGCATTTTTTCTATAAAACATTTTATCTGGATAATTTTAATCATAACTAACTTATAAGTCTTTTAAATTGCCATTGTAAAAACTAACATCAAACTAAAAATTATTTTGATTTTGAGAACTAAATGAAATAGTTTTAAAGTAAAATCAAGAACTTAATCCAAAATTCAGTTATTTAATAGTTTTGATATTTCACCAATTAAGTTAAAATAAAACCTCAATTTTTTTTCTTTGTGTTAAATATTCATTGAAATACTTTCTTTTAACTCGTTACGTTAAATTATGCTTTTAGATATTTTACTGGGTGAATTTACTGTCCAGAATTTTGGGAAAAAATACCAATAAGATTGGTAACTTAATTATTCAACTCAAGTTAATTTGAAAATGTCTAGCTTAATTAATTGGAGGGCAAAATAACGTTATTAAGGGATCATAAAGTAGAACACATTGGCTTAAAGGGCTAATATATTCTTTGACATTTACTATGGTATTTAATAGTATAGATGGCACCCCAAAGCACCCTTTGGGAATATTTTTTAAACTGTTTGTATTCTTTTAATTTTGACTTTTAAGTTTTTTTCTGTGGTATGTATAAGACCAAATCAAAAAGAAAAAATGGGAGGGAGTAGGGGAAATGTCACATCAGTGAGTGATGCCATAATTTTTTCTTTGTAAATTTAATTATATTTCTTTTTTGGAGAAGATCTAGTATTTTTTCGCTTCAAATAAGTGTCGATTCGTGGATCAGTTAAAGGGAAATTTACAAAACAAATGAAAAAATTTAAATTTTGATGGCGATACAATCAGTGGTCGGAAGTAGCGCGCTACAAGTAGCGAAACTACTGTAGTAGCTACATTTTTTAGTAGTTTGTAGTGTAGCGCACTACTTTTTAAAAAAAGTAGAGTAGCGAGTAGCGCGATACAAAAAAATAGTAGTTTGTAGCGGTTTCTGGAAACTACTTTTAAATTAAAAAAATAAATAAATAAATGAAAAAAATTTAAAAAAAAAAAAGAACGAAGGAAAAAACAAGGTTTTTCTTGTGGCGAATATTCGTAAAAATTGCAAAAAAAATCTAAAAAGGATAAATTTTAGCAAAAAAAAAAAAAGGGAACAGAAAGGAAAAGTAACAAATAAATTCAAAGACAATTCCTATTTCTATTCCATATTCGAATGAGGTAATTTTTTAATCTGAACTACTTTTCGAATTTTTTCGGTCTATCTTCAAATGGTGTATTCTTTTTATTTATTTATTTTTTAAAAAGTAGCGAAGTAGCAACTACATTTCAAAAGTAGTGTAGCTCGCTACATTTAAAAACGAGTAATTGGAGACAGCTCCAATTTCCCAATTATCGTAATAACCCTGCAAATGCAGAATCAATGAGCGAAATTGGAAATCATTGCAAAAGCCTTGTTTAGATAAATTGCAAACATTTTATTTGTTAGTAAAAGGAAATTGGCAACAGTTAAAAATTTCAAATCATTGAAAGTTTTCAGCTGTTTTGATAATTAAATAGCGTGAAAGCGATTTTTTAATGAATTAATTTTTCGCATTGTTAACTAAGCGCAAAAATCACCCCACCCTCCCCCTGGGGCGATTGGCGCCAAAATTTATTCGATGCTTGCTTCCATATTGGGTTAGTGTTATTCCAAATTTCATTCAAATCGCAGCAATATTTCCCGAGATACAGTAGGTGCAATGACAAAATAAGCACTTTTGATTGCTCCACCCCCCTTTGAGATATTGACACACAAATTAAATCAGCACCTGTACTCAATAGGGTCTACCTATGGACCAATTTTCGTTTGATTCCGCCGGTTACTTCCTGAGATATAGCAGTCACCCCCGCGCAGAACACGTGCGATTGCTCCACCCCCCTTAGAGATATTGACAAACAAATTGAATCAGCACCTGTACTCAGTAGGGTCTACCTATGGACCAATTTTCGTTTGATTCCGCCGGTTACTTCCTGAGATATAGCAGTCTTCCTCGTGCAGAACACGTGCGATTGCTCCACCCCCCTTCGAGATATTGACAAACAAATTGAATCAGCACCTGTACTCAGTAGGGTCTACCTATGGACCAATTTTCGTTTGATTCCGCCGGTTACTTCCTGAGATATAGCAGTCACCCTCGTGCAGAACACGTGCGATTGCTCCACCCCCCTTCGAGATATTGACAAACAAATTAAATCAGCACCTGTACTCAGTAGGGTCTACCTATGGACCAATTTTCGTTTGATTCCGCCGGTTACTTCCTGAGATATAGCAATCACCCCCGCGCAGAACACGTGCGATTGCTCCACCCCCCTTGGAGGAATTCGCTAAAAAAAGTCAGGTGCACCAGTTCACATGGTGGTACATATGTGCAAAAATTTTTGTTCGATTTCATTCAGTAGTTTTTGCTCTAGCGCGGCCACAAAAACTGGTCACACACATACAGACTCACACACACACAGACAGACAGACAGACAGACATTTTCCAAAAATGGTCGAAATGGACTCAGCGCACCTCAAAACGTGCAAATCCGTCAAAATTCGACATTCGAAAATTTTCACGAAACCAATACTTTCTTCTATATATTAGATATAGAAGAAAGTAAAAAGTAGTTGTAGCTGTAGTTAACTACATTTATGAGAAAGTAGTTGTAGTTCGCTACGAAAAATATGTAGTTTTTCCAACCACTGGATACAATACAACTTACAAGTTATGTGAGAGAAAAATAATAATTTTATTTATTAATTTAAAAAGAAGTAATGTAGCAACTTTCAATGTATGAAAATTAAGCAGTGCAAGAAAAAGCATCATAAGCCTCCTAAAATAAGTATTTATTATTTGATGTATTAACCGATTTTGTTTTCCATGCATAATGGGAGCGGCAAAAGTTAGTTGAGAGTCAAATATCAAAATGTTTTAGTAAATATCCAAGAGCAACTTTTCTTTTCTCAGGAGCACACCAAAATTGTGGGAACAGAATAATGTACAGGAATGCTTTTTTCCGTATGGCTTCTTTTTAACTTTTACAACCATAAGCTGGTATTCAAATACTGTTAGCTTGAATGTGCCATCGAGGGATTATAAAGGCTTTTAATAACCAACATCACTTTAGCTATGTATTAGGTTATATAAGAAAATGGGAGCGATTGTCTTCTTGAAAATTAAGAAAAAGCTATCTGAAAGTGTATTTAATAATATTTAATTTCAATTAAACAAGGATGTTTTTCCTTTTTCATTGGGGAATCACGTACTCATATAGAGGAGCTGCCACTGCTTCAAGTGCAGAATCTTAAAAGAAAAAAAAAGCTACAAAAAATCCCTATTTTCAAGAAATCATCTTAACAACCTAACTGCATTAATTTTTGAATATTTTACTGTCAAGTTCTATTTCTCTAAAATATTAAGACTTTCTGTTTTAATAATTTAGGTAGATGAGAAACAGATTGTTTCGTCTACCGGTGCGTTATCACTGGAAAAGGTTCCAGAAAAACTGGTTCTCATAGGAGCAGGTGTTATTGGATTGGAATTGGTATGTATTTCAGTATGGATTTGATGAGTTGTAATGTGTAAAATTGTTTACTTTAATGTTTGTTTTGCTTTTACAAAAAAAAAAAAAAAAAAAATACTTCAGTAGAAATTTATTCAAAGCATTTTGTCTTGTGGTTTATGTATGATGTGCCTAATTTGAAATATTACGTTCCAGAGGGAAATAAATAAATATTCGGGTTTTTCAAAGCATCTTGTCTTGTGGTTTATGTATGTTGTGCCTATTTCAAAATATTATGTTCCTAAGGCAAAACAAAATATTTGGGTTTAGGTTTTTTTTAGTAGTTGGCAACAGATTTGTTAAAGTTATGTTTGTATTTTAGAATAAAAAATATATGAAAGGATTTTTTTGTTTTATTGTTAGTATCATTGTTTTATGGATGTGAAAGATCCATTTTTGGAACTCCCTACTTTCTTTTTTACAAATAATATTAGTGATAAAATTATAAGACCAAGAGCATATCTTCCCTACTTGTAATTTTTATTCAATGTCATGAAATATTCTGCTTGCATATTTTGTACTGTATTTTGTTTCTATATAGTTACTTGACTCTAGTCACTTAACATATTCCAATTTTTGCTTTTTGAAACTTTTTTTTTAAATGTTGAAATTTGCAAGATTTATTCTATTTATTACTTAAGTGTTCCTGCCTCTTACATTATTGATAATAAATTGATGTGTGTAACATAATACAGTAGATGTATATTTTATAGTGTTGAAATATTATTATTCTTTTAGGGTTCTGTCTGGAGTCGCCTTGGAGCTGAAGTTACAGCTGTCGAATTTTTGTCTAACATTGGTGGAGTTGGCATCGATCTTGACATTGCTAAAAACTTTCAAAGGATATTAACAAAGCAGGGTCTTAAATTTAAATTGGACACCAAAGTAACTGGTGCTACTAAACAAGGAGATAAAGTTAAAGTAAACATTGAATCTGCCAAAGATCCCAACAAAAAAGAGGAGGTATTTCTTTCTTAACTTATAGACTTAAAATTCATTGCTAGGTAAATTCATTCCAAAATCATCTGTAGTGTTAAAGAAACCAAGCTCTGTTTCTCTCACTTAAAATGTTTGTCTTTATTCTTTGCAAAGCTGTTTACTCTGATAACTCTCGTGTTTCTTTTAAACTTCTGCCCAATTTTGTATTTTTTGATGCCACATCCAAGCTACACAATGCTCAAAATGTACCCAGCAGCAGAACTTTTTTTATTCCAGAAGCCTGTACTGCAGATTATAAGACCCTAAAATAGCCAAATATAAATAAACCTACTTATGAATTGATTGTAAAATTTAACTTACACTGAGAAATTTATAAATATATCGTTCTCAGCATGAAAAGTACATACAAGTACATACTACTTGTGGATTATGTCCAAAAAATATGATACAAAGCTTCATTTGTTAGAATTTGAATTTTTTGTCTCTAAAAATTGTAGTTTTTTTTCACCCCAATTAAGAAATAGTATGCAGACTTTCTTAAGACTGTGCAATGTATGTTAAAGTCACACTGTTTCTGTTACTGGAAGGGTTTTATAATTTCAGAAACATGAATCACTTATTACGGAAAATGTTTAATGTTTTTTGAATTTTGTAATCAATGATTGTTCCAATTTATGTTTTGAAAATAGGCAAACAAAAGATTTGAAATATTTCTCGAGGTTTCTTGAAATTTTTGACAGTAACTTTCATTTAAAACTAATTCTCTCTTATAGTCATGAAAGTTATGCTAAGGAAGAATTTAAGAATATATTGATTTTTTTTTTCGTCAATGAGTTACAATTTCAATTTTACTATTTCATAAATTTGATTTTATCAGCTTTACATGACATATTTAGTACATGTACCTTGTGCATGTTTTTTAGTAGCATTTAGTAACAATGTTCTATTATGAATGGTTTTATTAAATGTATGATAATGAGCAAATGAATGTAGAGGTGAAGTAAAACAACAACATTGAGTAAAATACACATGAAATATTTTGATTTCAGCTGGAATGTGATGTGCTCCTCGTATGTGTTGGTCGTAGGCCTTACACAGAAAATTTAGGTCTGGAAAGTGTTGGAGTACAAAAGGATGAAAGAGGAAGGCTTGTTGTTAACAGTCGCTTTCAAACAAGTGTGCCAAAGTGAGTAGTAATTGGATTTATTCTAGGATGAAATAGACATTCTTTTGTGTCAGTGTTAATTATTTTAATCCTTTTTTTTTTGCTTCAACTACAGTACTTAAAATATTGTCATGAAACTTTGTATCACTGATTTCTATAGTTTTCAATGAAATTTGAACATAGTGTATACATATACAGACACTCAATTGTTTTTATTATATATCTAGGAAGAAAATAAAGCACAAATCATTCTCTAACATTGTATAATAAAACCAGATAATAGTTTCCTGCTTTCTTTTGCATAAAATAATGTTAATTCAATAATTTTAACGTGTGCTCATGCAACATTAACTAAGTATTTTTATACTGTAGCTTGCAACTTTTTATACTGTCAATGTTTTTCAGTTGGGTATAGGGGATTGTGTTACAGTCTATTTTTGCTAGTATTCACGGTTAAAGGAAGAATGGAGCATATTGAGACAATGGCTATAATTTCACTGCTACAGTTTAAGTTCTGAAAATGTGCTCTAGGTGATGTACAATGTATATTTTGTTACTGTAATTCCAAGTGTTTTGAAAAAGCCTGCTTCTTAATAGCTTGGCAGTTAAGTTTTCTGTACAAACACTTGCAGTTATTGTTTTGAAGTTACAACAAATCCCTCTTTTCAATGCAAAAGTAATTAGCTTACACGTGAAAGACATCATGTTAAAACCTAAATAAGTATTGTCATGCATAAGGTTTTTTCTTTTTAATAAAAAAGTTCCTTGCAACCATTAAAAATAAATGCAATTTTTGGTTTGTGCCTTTCTACCATTTAATATTAATTTAAATACATAATTTCTCAATGTTCTCCAAGCATCAGAAATGTAAGGAAATTTTGGCACAATTTGAATGTTATTATTATTTTTTTTGGCCTTTTAAAGTCACGTGATATGCTGATTAAATATTTGAAATGACTAATAACATTTAGAATGCGAAAACTTTTCAGTTAAAACAAATAATTTTTTATAGCCTTACATTCCAATCAAGTTGTTATGAAATAAGCAAACAATTCATTTGATAAAATCTTCACCCTTTAAGCAAAGCTACTCAGTTTTACGAGGGTTGTTTTTTTTTCAACCTCTGTTAGGCTATAAAGAATAAACAGATTCAAATTAAAAAAAAATATTATCAAAAGTAAGGTACAATCCTCTACAATTCTCTACATAATCACCTTGACGATTGAAGCATTCGTTATATCTGTGAACAAGCTTTATAAAAGTTTCCTCGTAGAATGTTGCCGCCAATGATTGGAAGTGAGTTGTGACGGTGTCTTTGGGTTCTGCTCCACTTTGGAAGCCCAATGCCTTTTCAGACCCCAAGCAGGGTTGACGGTCATTGCCATGCCCCCAAGCAGGGGGTATGGCAATGCCCGTCATCATAGCGCTCGTGTAACAAAAACGGCTCCTCCAGCAATTTCATGCATTCAATGGGACCTTTTTGAACACCCACCATTAAGTTCCGACAGAGCACCAAGTGACATGTGTTCCCTGAACTGAAGCAGAGAGTTGGAGACCCCTACTTGGGGTCTGGAAAGGCATCAGGCTTCCAAAAAGGCGTGGAATCCAAAGACACCGCCACAACTCACTTCCAATCATTGGCAGCAATATTCTACGAGGAGGCTATTATAAAGCTTGTTCACAGGTATAACAAATGCTTCAATCGTCAAGGTGATTATGTAGAAAATTGTAGAGGCTTGTACCTTACTTTTGATAATAAAATATTTTGTTTATTTGAATCTGTTTATTTTTTATAGCCTAATGGAGATTGAAAAAAAACAGCCCTCGTATATTTTTACACCAGTGATTCTTTGAAAAATTTTCTTTAAGCTTTGGAGCTATTTTTTTGTACTTTAGTAATAGTTAAAAGATGCTTCGGGTATGTGCTAAAATGAAATACATAATTAAATAATCAAGGAAATGTAAGTATTGAATTTTCTGTATGTTTGGAAATTGTTCTGATATGTCTTTTTCAAGCTTTATTTTCTCTTTGAATTTAGCATTTACGCAATTGGTGATTGCATTCCAGGTCCAATGTTGGCTCATAAAGCTGAAGATGAAGGTATATTTCGTAAATTATTGATATAGTTAAATTGCCTAATAAAATACACCTATGAGGTTTCTTATTACATTAGAAAAAAAAGCTCTGTGTTTAAAGTTTAAAGTATCTGAATGTGTCAATTTCTAAATAAATGTAAAGTTTTTGTGTCTTTGTGTATAGAGATCTCCTATACATATAACATTTTCGGCATAATGAGCAGTTATTTATTAATCCTTTTTAGTACTTTACACCCTTCTTGATCTGTATAATGAACATCATCAGTCTTATGAACTATTGTTAACTTATTGTTGGATATATGCTCCAGATTTATTGGAACTTTCAAAATGATCACAGAATTTCTAAATTCCTCATTCTGAAAATAGATTCTTAATATTTATAGGAATTTTATGTGTGGAAGGAATATCTGGAGGATCTGTTCACATAGACTACAATTGTGTACCATCAGTAATATATACACATCCAGAAGTTTCGTGGATTGGAAAAAGTGAAGAACAGTTGAAAAAAGAAGTATGTTAAACATTTTCATTGATATGGATATTCTCTCTTTTTAAACTTAAATTTAGAAATAGATTAAATATGAAGTTGTAGAAGGCAAATATATTTTATTTAAGTAATGTGTCAATTTTTAGATCTATCTGAATTGGCTCAGACTCTCAAAAAAAAAAAAAAAAAATCCTCATAGTAATTGTTCTATTATTTTTCATTAATTAACATATTTAACTAGTTTTTGTTCTTCTCAATATAATTAGGTTTTTCTGGAAATGAATTTATTGAACTAACATTAAAAAAAAATCTGATTTATTGTTATATATTTTTTAGATTAATCTTTGCTATTGATGCTTTGTAGTGTTTTTTCTTACACAAATGTTTATGCTATTAGATTCAGTTACGTGATTAAGTAAAATTAATTGAACAAAAACTGAAATTTCTTTGGATAGCTTACTTTTAAGTAGGATGCAAGAATTGTTGCAAATTGCTAGACACCATAAGTTATTTTAATGAACAATTATCTAGAGGTCTCTTTCATATTCTGATTATCAGTAATAATGAGAAAAATATTTTAGCAAAGCATTAAAAATAAATATTTTAAATGTTTGTAATTTACTGTTGTAAATTAAGATATGAAATATTAAATATTTTAGGGCATTGCCTACAAAGTTGGAAAATTTCCAATGGCTGCAAATAGTAGAGCAAAAACTAATGCAGAAACAGATGGCTTTGTTAAAATACTGTCAGATAAAACAACAGACAAAATTCTAGGTGCGCACCTTATTTGCTGGGTAAGTTAATATTTTATAAATTGTTTTTAGTTTTATGTGGACTGGAACTATTTATAAAGTCTAATTCATCCTTTTGGTATGCAGTGTTTTTCTTTTTAGCTACTTTTATAAATATTTGGGTTCCTTTGATGTAAAGTTGATTCATATTTTATAATGTTTAATTTTATGCAATTTTTTCGGTTCTTTCCTTATTGTAATGTAATGTCTAAAGAAAAACGGAAAAGATTAAATTTGATACGTCCGATGATAGATGTTTTATTCATTGTAAACTGAAATGATTATCTTTGGCCTGATTGTGAACACTAACAAATTTAATGTAATTTTGCTCAAGCATGTTATGAAAACTTCATGCATATGTTTTAGAGTTCGTTGTATTTCATCACTCTGAAACATATGTATGAAAATTTTCTTTTCAAATTCATGCAAAATAAAGTGAATTTCTCGAATAATACATATTCCTGTTTTTCTTTCTTTCATTCTCGATATTTCTGACTTAATACCTTTCTTCCTGCAATCCCAAACACAAACACCAGTAGTAATTGCAAAGTGGTATTTTACCACTGCTGTAATATATTTGAACTCGTGAACCTATTAGAAACTTTTTTCATCTTGACCAAATTTTATAGTAATGTCTTTAGTTTGGTGACATTTTTATAAAATTACTAGGGTGCCGGAGAACTTATAAATGAAGCAGCACTTGCAATGGAATATGGAGCATCATCTGAAGATATTGCTCGTGTTTGTCACGCTCACCCGGTAAGTAGCATCACGGTTTTTTATTAGATAATAAGAAAAACAGGTTTAATTATAAAAAAAAGTGTGAAATTAAAAAAAAATGTTTTTCTTAGTCTGTTATTTATGTTGATTATTTTATTGCAATAGATAAATTTCAAATGTTGAAAAAACATTTAATCCTTTCATTCTTTTTTTTGAATCATTTCCTTTTTTTTTTTTGGTAATTTTATGTCCAAAAATAAGCACTCTTTTGATTGCTACTTTAGTGTTCAAATCAGTTACATAACTCAAATCTGTAGTCAAGAAGAGTTCAAGTATTGTATTAATCAGGGATGCACCGAGTAGCACTTTGGCCGAGTACCGAGTACCGAGTACCAATTGTTTTTAAAAAAATCATTGACATACATTGAGCGGTACAGGGTAAGAAATCATTACAAAATTTTACTGGTCTTCTCAACCAGTGAACAGGATTATATACTGGTTAACAGACAACATCACTGGTCCACCTTAAATCATTAACCACATTTTTTTTCTTATAAAAAATGGTGGTCCTTGGATTGTTTATTATTTTTATGGTGATTCGAGGTGAGTTTTACTAGTCTGGAACCAATGGACCAGCAGTAAATTCGAACCCTGACATATGAACTGATCATTGGAATGGACCTCTTTATGATAGTTCTTAGAACAAAAATCCCACTGAATTAAACTTATGCATTGTTTAAAATATTTTATTTATTTTGTCAAAAATTTTAGAAAAAGTTATTTTTAAAATGAAACTACATTAAATGAATAAATATAAAGTATCAATTAAGTTGGAATTATATTAATCTATTATTGATTGGTTCTAATTCTCTACATTTGAATAATTTTTAAAAGCTTTTGTGGATATTAAAATAAAGATTTACTCTATTGAAGCATTACGAACTTCAGTATTTTCAAAATTAACTTGAAAATTTCTCACTAGATGGCAATATACCCATAATTTGTTCCTCCAATGAACAATAGAGAAGAGTTTATATTACTTTTTGAAATGATTATATATATAGTTGCATATTTTTAATTGTTGAAAAATGTGTCTTGAACTATTAAATTTTCTACAACTACTCGGTATCAGCCGAGTAGGCCGAGTACCGAAAATTTATTGAGTACTCAGTGCATCCCTAGTATTTATTAATTTGTGTTAATTTTATTTGCAGCCTTGTAACTTAAAATGCTGTTTATGAATGATAGCATAATCTCTTTCAAAAAAAAAAATGCCCCCCCCCTCTGCCTGTTTGTCAGATATCTCGTTATTTTTCATAGCTATATTGTTATAAAAAATGCATGACAATTCTCTTTTTTTAAACCCCACCTCTGCCACAAACTGTCATTTGTGGGCAGCCCCTAACTCAGCGGTGGCCAACCCGCGGCACGCGTGCCTCAATGTGGCACGGCAGAGTAGTAAGAGTGGCACGCGAAGACTTTTTGAAAAAATTCCAAAATTGAGGAAAAAATGGCGATCTCAAAAATATTGATAGAAACTAAAATCCTTAAACTGATAAATGTGACATCATGACGATTAAGTGTCAGGAGGCTGGCTCACAAATTGTCTGAACTACAATATTGCAAAGTACTTAGCGTTAGATTCGGACCTCCAACGAAAGCTATGACGTTACAGACAATGCTTTGTAAAGCACATTTGTGCCTGTCACGAATGAAACTTTCGATGCTGCAGAATGGATTCTTGATTTGCAATAGTTTCAGCTACGGGTGATGATATTTGAAAAAAAAGTTCTCTGCAACTAAATTCAGAAACCAGATTGGACAAAATTCGGTATGGTTGTACAACTGAAGACCCTTAAATTGTTTTTGTTACATTACTCAAAACTAATTTGGAAAAAAAAAAAAAAAACTTCAAAAGTATCATCGAATTATCTATCACAAACTCCTTGCCAAGGAATGAAACTTTTTCTCTGTTTGTAACCTTGTAGAGTTCACTGTATTAACAAACTGCGAATTAGAGCTCTGAATGTTTTGTGAACTTTTCTCAGGATAAAGAGGAGAGCATGGCAAGTTACTCCTTCATTGAAATGTGCAATAGCTGTCCAAAGAAAAATAGTCATAAGATTTTAGAATTTTAGGAAGTGTGATTTTTAAAATATCTGGAAGGAAAGCAATAAGGACTTGCTACTTATGAATGAAAAATAGCAATCGAATTTAGCTATGTTATCTCTTATTATCCGGCGTTTAAGTAATTTAAATTTAAGATTGTACTAAAAAAAGTTTTCTAAACAAGTTTATGGCCATCTACATTCTTTTATGATGGAACTTCAGTTTCTTTCTCTCTACTTTCGAGAAAAAGAATAAAATATTAAAAATTAATACTGAAAGTAACAACACAAATTTAGTAATTTTATGATGATATATGGAGAAAATTTTACACCTATTTTAAGTTTTCATTCAGTGTAAGGTTTGATGATTTTCAGGATGATAAAAAAAATTCTTATCTTTTCACATTCTTTGTCTATTTCTCTGCAAGATACTACTTGTCACCCTTCTGAAATCCAAATCGGAATTGCTGACCTTTTGCCTTTGGTCATCAAGAATAAGAGTTTTCTTCAACAGAAAGTCATCCACGTTTTTAGAAACTTGGAAATTTGTACCGACAAAATTTTTTTCACATTTACACACTTTAGCCGACTGGTGATGTTGCAGATTTTGTTCAAAATACGCTTCTAAACAAATATTTTTCGTTATGAATGCAGAAAAATCTAAATACCGTTGAATATTAATTGATAGCCCTTAAAATACTTAAACTTCTTAGGATTCTCAAGAACTAATCCTAAAATTAAAGACTTGGTAAAAAATATACAGACTCATATGCCACATTAAGTACAGACTGCTTATTTTTTAGAATAGAATATTTGATGTTATTTGTTTCTATTTTAAGTATAAGCCAACTGACAGAACCTATAAAAGTGTTTATTAGTGATAACTCCTAAGTTCGGACTTGTTTTATCTTCACTATCATTCAGATTTCAATTGCTCAGATTTTCGAGAAAACATGTTTTATTTAGAGAAGAATTACATAGTCAACAAATAACCTATTTTAAACTTTTCAAAAATTTTCAGTTTTTTGGAAAAATACAATGTGGCACGCTGAGCTTTTTCTCTCCAAACAGTGGCACTCTCCCTAAAAAGGTTGGCCACCCCTGCCCTAACTCAACCAAATTTAGTTAATCTTGTAGCTGGGTTACAGTAGTTTCCCGGTTAATACTGTACTGAAAAGCTAGGCCTCAACTGAAAATGGTAAAAACATCTAGTGAAATAAAATTAGAATACCACTGGAAAAATCAATGGAATGGCAAAGAAAAATATGTTACCAGAGCGGCATTCAGCCAAATAAAAAGACCTTTCCTAAGGCACTCGAAAGGTGTTCGGGTTAAAATAATTCAGTGAATAACCCTTTAATGACCTTATTATTTTAAAGAAAATAATCATAAAAATGCCCGTTTTTAAAATTCAAGAGAATTTTATAAATAAGGTAGTGGTGCAACATCAATGAAAAAGCATACATGTTCAAGATAAAAACATATATGGTATTAATGCATCAACCCAGATGCATCTGTGTTTTTTGAACATCAAACTCTTTAAAGTATATTCCTGCAAAAAAACTCTAACAATTATTTTAATGCTAGAACTGAATTCACATCCTGTATTTGCCAATCAATTACTAAGATTTTTGAACTGCCAAAGAACAGTTAATTATAATAACAATACATAACTATCGTCAATATTTTAAATGAAGTATAAAATAAAGGAATAAATTACTTATATGTATCTAAAGTACAGAAAATTGAAACATCAATACAAATCAATTGGAAAATTTTGTAATATTTTTATTTTTGTGTCCTATTTTGATATTTTTTTACCCTAAATGCTACAAAAATTCTGCAGACTTTACAAGAAATTTGGTCAAATTATCATCTCCCCTCCCCCTTTAAAAATGCACATTGATAATATCGGATGTCATATTCTTGAAGAATCTACAGCGTGATTATATAAACCCAATTTAATTTTCTTATGATTGGGATAAAAACAGTTCTATTTATTTTATATTCATTTCAAGAAAATAACATTTCATTTGTGAATAATTGTTATAGAATTGTCATTGAAACTTAAGAGAAAAGCATTTATTATTCAACTCTGCTTATTCTTTAGGTTTTGAGTGTAAATTATGAAGAAAGTTTGACAGGGGTGAGAATGCATTTTTTAATATAAATGCAATTATAATTAATTCTTGTCTTTGTATGTCTCTTTCCTGTATAGACTGTTTCTGAAGCCTTCCGAGAAGCAAACTTGTCTGCATATTTTGGGCGTCCCATAAATTTTTGAAATGGCAGAATTTAGTAAAAATAAATATCATGAACTTCATGTATAATGTTGTACAAAGATTTATTGAATTTAAGTCATCTTCTGAGGCACTGCCGCAGTGTGTATAGTTCTGCAATTTGTCGATATTGTTACTCTAGCGATTGTTTTGTTAAAAATAAAGTTGTGTTTATATATACTGTTTATTATTATTCTCAAGAATTTTTTTGTGCAAAAAATCATCCGCGGTTTTAACAAAAGTGTTAAAACCTTTTATTTAGTATGTGCAATGTTTAACTGAGATAAATTAAAGAGGTAAATTATATCCATAAATTGATATAAATTATATTTGTTTTATAAACTTAACATTATTGATGTCACAATATCTTCCTGATCAAAACATCAACTTTAAACCTTACTTCTGCGCAAGAGCTATGAATGCTTTGCTTTATCTTTTCACTTATTTTTAATGAATTTTCAAAATGTAAATATATTTAAGTTAACTTTTACTTTGTTACGAATATACTTGTTAATGCTCATAACTGCTTAACTTAATTAAAATGCTTGAACAATGTTCTGTTTTAATCAAGTTAAGTTTTAGCAATCTTTCGCCGAATTTCGAGCGGCATTTAGCACAAGAAAAAAATTAATCCTCCAAACTATAATTCCGTTACAAGTCCAGAAGCAGCTATGGAAATAACACAGTTTGAGTTAGTTTTTTCTTTTAGTTTTTTCTTTTAGTTTTTTTTTTCATCTTTTCTTTCTTCGTTCATTTTTTGACATATCTTTCACTAATATTTATTAATTGCAAAAAAGAAAAAAAAGAAAAAAAAAACTTGGCGAAATCGAAAACTAAAGTGAGTAGTTTTTTTTAGTTGGTAAAAGTAAATATTACTGTCACTAGCAAAAGTTAACTAATGTGTGACAAAGTAGCATATTTGAACTTTAAGGGCATGCCATAGTCATAAGGTGAAAAGCATAGAAACATTTAGCTGTGACCTAATATTTAGCATGATTTAATAAATAGGTATAGAGGACACATACCCAGAAAAAACATATAACAATAATAAACTTCAGATGATTGTCATCGACAAACCTTAAAACAGGTGATTCCTATGATATTGCAGAAATAGCTTACCACATAGTCAAATTATTAACACAATCATTCAAAGAAGTTGAACTGCAGGCTGTAGCAAAACTCCTTATAAAAGTCCTTTCCCACCGACCCAGATTGATTCTTGGTGTAGGTTATGGAAATGAATGCCATATCTCTCATGCTCTATGGGAATTGTAAAGCTTCAGGCTCAAAGGTAAGTAATTGATGGAGTCAGATTCTGTTTTCAGTGTTAATTGTGGATAAATGTGAGCGTTTTTCTAGAGCAAGAATTATAAATTAACCTATTTATGCCCAGTATAGCCTAAAAACGGGACGCTTGTTAGTTACTGCCCCCAAAAACCTGTAATGGGTATATCATTTTACTAAAGCTGTTTTTCACAAGCTAAATAGTTCTTGAGAAAACAAGTTAGAGCCACTATTTAGACATCATAGTATCACGGGACGTGGGAGCGTCCCGCCCCGCTAAAAAAACTAAATACAAGCTGCCAAGAAATTTCCGTCGCCAAGAAAAATGCAAAAGAGTGACTAATGACTGATTACGCGAGTAACCAAACCGGGGTTTTCACCCCTCTGTATCTCAGCCCCATAAAGATCCCTAGAGTTCATTTTTCGTATACTCAATCTCCAGCGGCCCCTGACGGCACATATTAAAGCAAAACATCCAGGGCCCTGAGGGGGAGGGGTGACAAATGTTAAAAAATCGCTATTTTTCGCACTTTTTAAAAATTGTTTGACAGGGATCCAGACTAAACGGTAACTCGGATTGAGTTTTACTTTTGCACCCACATTTATTTTGTCCCAAAGCTCGGCATAGGGGTTTTTTCGACCCCCCCCTCCCCCCTCGTTTTTATTTTCTGTATCTTTTCTCCCAGGGGGTCTTTAGTGTTGATATTTGGTATGAATATTCTTGATGAGACATTGAGGACGTATACCAAAATTTACCCCCCCCCCCCTCCCCTGGTGTCATCGCAGGCCGGAGTTATTAATGCTTAAATTTGGTCCGATTTCTATATACTAGCTCTGTTCAACGTCTGATCATTTATGTTGTCATTGTTGGGCGACGAGGAAAGAAAACTCAATGATTTATAATTTCATCTGTTGCCAGTTTCTATTTGTAAACAAATAAAATATTTGTAATTGATTTTATTGCATAAGGCTTTTAAAAGGGATCTTCAATTTAATTCATTTTAATATGAGATCGGCAGTAAGGGTTGGGGTTTTTTTTTAAAACTTTTAATTTAATCGTAGTATTGTTAGCAACTAGCTTTGCTTTGCGTCGGTTCGGGTGGTACATTGTGATTGATTTCAAATTTATCCTAGACTGAAGAAGATCCTTGAATTTTTGCACCAAATGCATGCGGCTAAGAAAACCACATATGTCGGACCGCCAAGAAAAATGTTGAAGGGAAGAAAAACATGCAAAGTAAATTTTTAAGAGAAAAAAAAACAGGCAAAGAAATAATATTAATGCAAAAACATGTGATATCTCCCCAAAAACAACAGTGTTGTAAAAAAATCCCCAGCCAAGAAAACCTTAAATACTCAGCCTCAAAAGTTATGATATCGAGTTTTCCCGCCAAGTTTGTGCCAAACTACAACTAACCTGTATGTATAGTTCTTTTAAATTGTTTTCAGTCCTGCCAGGCGGGAAGTATTTACTCATTAAGCAACCACCTCACAAGACAAAGCTTCCCGCCTGGCAGGACTGAAAACAATTTAAAAGAACTATACATACAGGGTAGTTGTAGTTTGGCACAAATTTGGCGGGAAAACTCGATATCATAACTTTTTAAGGCTGAGTATTTAAGGTTTTCTTGGCGGGGGATTTTTTTACAACACTTGTTTTTGGGGAGATATTTATTGTCAGCTATTTCCAGACAAATCAGTCAAGCAACGATCCAGCTTGGGTAGCCACAGAAAGTAATTATTTTTTTTGCGAACTTATTTTTTTATAAAACAAAACTATTTTAAAATGATTTGCTTAAAATTGATCTCAGGTGCCTTCTGTAATGTTACTTTGCAAAAGTAAAGTCAAGTGAGGTCGTATTTTGCTCACATATCAGCAAAATATCCCATAAACAGGACGTTAAATAACTTAATAAATATGGCAACGGCGAACTATTTTAAGCCTAAAATGTTTAAACCATTCCAAGTAAGAGTTTTAAGCAGATAAAAATTGAAAATTAAAAAAAAAAAAAACTTGGTCATAAATGGGTTAACCAGACATTGAATTATTACGCTTTGGTAAGTAAAGTAAAAATTAGACAATATTTAAATTTAAGGACATGCTTTAACATTTTTATTTTCATTATATGTACCACTCTTAAAATTTTAGTGAATAAAATAATTTTGGAAAAAAATAGAACCGACTTCAGTTAGAAATCGCTCTAAAAAGTAAAAAATATTTTTTTTCTTTGAACACCATCAAAACTACTTTTAAACATAAGTTTTGAAGTCGGCGCAAAAACAATTCAACTACATAAATTTTAATGGATCTAGGTTCTTTAAGAGCATTCGCATACATTTCATTCAATACCACACATTCGTGTAATGGTACAAATAGTCTTCTCTTAATTTTCAATGGTTTCTCTGAAAATGTTGGCAAAATATGGTTAAATATCATTTTACCCATTGTTTTTGCGCCGACTTCAAAACTTATGTTTAAAAGTAGTTTCGATGGTGTTCAAAGAAAAAAATTATTTTTTACTTTTTAGAGCGATTTCTAACTGAAGTCGGTTCTATTTTTTTCCAAAATTATTTTATTTTATTCTTTTTAGTGTAAGTGTACTTATGAAATAAGGTAATGTTTCCATTACGAAACTTCACCTAATTTTCCTAAGTAAATGCTCCATAAAATAAACTGAAAAAAAAGGAAGAAACTATCAACGCGTCTAAAATTTTAAACTATTGACACTAAAAAATAATCTTTGTTATTCTCTGGTATTTATTTGTGTACTAGCTTAATCAAAGCCATTTAAATATCAACTGCTTTTCAACTAATTTATATTTCAAAGCAATTCTAGTTTCTCGTTATTCTTAAGATTTTAACACATACTACGTACGTTCCCGCTAATGAGTTTCATGTTTGATTTAGTTAAGCCTTCATGTAAAATTCTCTATCATTATTATTACAGTTTCATATCAACCTTTTTTGCAACAATGGATTTCATATTTAATCATTTAGGACAAATCGCTTTAAATTCGACTACTTATTAATATTTCATACTTACTCCAGAGAAGCCTTAATTCAAAATTTTTATCATGATTACTATTAATATTGCTGTTGCGAGGTAACAAAATTTTTGCAACAATGGATTGAAAATTTAATCATTTAATGGGGAAATGACATGAAGTTTACTGTTTTCCTTAATAACTTTTTTTCTAGTGAACAATTATCGTCATATGAGTACATGGTACCTAAGTTATACCATCTCCTATCGATTAAAAATAGAATCGTCCAAATCGGTGCAGTAGATTAGATGTTATGTGCGAACAAAACAAAAAAAAAAAAAACATACGCTTTGAATTGATAACCTCCTCCTTTGTTGAAGTCGGTTAAAAAATAATTTTTCTCATAAACTTAATATGGAATCTTAATAAGGAAAAGGTAAGTTTTTTGTATTTTGCAACTTCTTTTCTTCGCTCCAAATGACGGCTTGGATTTGAAATGCTATCAAACATGTTTTAATAGCATTGTCAATGCAATAGAAAGTGGTTTATCAGCAAAAACTTTAGTATTTCCATTGTTCTTAGATTGTTAACTGTCTCTTATTTTGGTGATAGCAGTAATTGAAATAAAATTTTGTCGGGAAAAATTAAATAAAAGTATGAGACCAGGAACGTCATTTCGAAATTTTCCAGGGGGGGGGGGGGGTGGGGAGGGGCGCAAAGGGTGCAAACACAATGTAAAATTTCCCAAAAAATGGCAAAAACCACGCCCACTTATATGCCAATACATTGATTTCCCAAAGTCGGGGGGGGGGGCAATTGACCCCTCCCCTGTCCCCCTAAATAACGGGCCTGTATGAGACATAACTGATAAATTTGTTGTTGAAAGAACACAGATTAGTTGCATGTTTTAAAACAGACTTTTACAAAAGAATAGTTTGTAAGAGAAACCAAGAAAATCAAGTTTTCCAAAAATCAAGGACTTTGTTGTTGATACAATTAATTGTATCAACAACAAAGTCCTAGTTTATGCTCGCAGCACCAATTTCTAGTCCTATTTCACAAAAAAGGGCCATCTGCTGTTGAAATGATATGGAAAAGTTCCAAGCTTCCAAATGCTAGTTCATTTGCTTATTCCTGCACCAAACATGTCCTTTTATTTTCCTAGTGTGTGACAAACTTATGGTAATTAATACTAACTTATGTGAAAAATATGGTTATTGTGTGGGAACAGTGCTGGTATCTTTAATTGTTCCTATCCAGGGACCCTCTTGAATGTGGCCCTTACCTCTCTTGCTTCAAGATTTTGTGTCGAGTTACAAGGAACCGCCCCCTCCCGGAGAGAAATTAGGTGAATTTGCTCCCTCCCCAGCTTGTTCCCCCCCCCCCCCCCCAATTCGGCAATGTGTAGGAAAGATTTTTTAAAATTACTGAAATAACATTCGGAAGTCTTAAGTCTGGTGGAACGCAATGTCAAACTTGCCGACATTTTCAGTCGTGAGCAATGACAATATATACTTCAGTAATTATCAGATATTATGTATGAAAAGGAAGGAGGTAATTCTTTGTTTGCAAGGGAATAGTATCATAACTATCATTAGGCTATTGGAGAAGAGGTAGCTGAAGTGTTTTCCTGCTTTTACTGATTTTCCTTGGGAGATCAATGTGGAGCCTTTTACAGCTCGTTGCTCAGTAAAATGTGACCATGTTCGAAGCATGGATTTGTCCTTCGAGCACTACTTCGCGATATCTGAAGATAAGATGCTGGGAATGTCCATGCATAGTGTTCAAGGCCGTAGCCAGCGGGGGGGGGGGGGGGTCAGAACCCCCCCCCCCCCCCCCGAAATTTTCAAACCTCAATAGTTTTTAAAAAGTATTCAACTAAAAAAGAAAAAAAAAAGAAAATTTCAAGGTTTGATGGTCGGAGGTCCCCCCCCCCCCCGAAGTTGTGACGGGTCTGAGGTTTTTGATGATATAAAGAAAAATTAGAATAATAAAAATAAAAAAAATCCTTTGAATAAACTTGAATAGAGGTCATTCCATGTCAAGTGTACGAGGCGTCCCCACTCGACCCCCTCCGATTTTGATGAAATTTTTTTTGGATGTATGTGTAAGACTTGCATGAAACCATACCAAATTATAGCTCCATAAGCCTTATGGTTCAGCCAGTAAAAATTATTTTATAAAGGCCTCTTTTTCGTGTCTTGAAAGAACTGTCCAAATCGTCAAGTTTGTGCTTTTATTGCTCGCGACCTAAGACGATTATCAGACTCAAATTTGGTGATTCTGATCACTGTTTAGGGTAGAATAGCCTACTTGTGTAACAGAAGCTCCATGCACTGTAGATTTTTTGCAATTTGCTGCCAAAGTTGGTACAAAATCGTATTTTGGCAAATTTTGACCATACCTTATCAGCTTGTATCTGCTAAGAGAATGACTTTCTGAAGCTAATTCTTTCCTCGTTTGTAGCCTGATAGTTCGTCCGAAAGGTGTGCTAGTGGCATCTCGATAGCTCAAATAATTGCTGAATTATGCGAGTTAAAATTCCAGTCAAATTTCTTTTTTCTCAATTTTGTATCAATTTCAAAGGGCAATATCTCGCA
>JAXGGA010015988.1:0-27728 GCA_038373865.1 Uloborus plumipes
TCCTTACCCTCCAGGATGAACAAAGACGCGAACTTTGCAAGTTTGTCAATTTTGACTTTAAGCGCACCGCGTTGGCGGTTCAGTCCAACGAGTGTTGTCATTTCGCTTATAGAGCTCAGGGTCGCACGGACCAAATGTCAAGCTCAGGACTCAAATGAGAGTGGACTGTAAACTTTTGTACAACAACAAGAAACTTTATTTATTCCAAGGGAATTTTCTCTAAGGTGAGAACAGGGCCGAGGGGCTGTTACATAGTAGTGCAGGGCACAGTGGAGGAGAGCATCCTCACTCCTTGAGTATCCGATGGATTCTGAGGCTATTCGCCGTAGGCGTCGTTCTCATTGGGGGGCCCTACAGGGTAGCAGCCCGAACAGATGGTATTTGGACTGTTTTGTCTTATACTGAATTCATGCTAAGTTTATCTGTTCAGATGACGAATCATCTTAAAGACAGTTATTGACAGTCGAAGCAGCTGTTCAGTCATTCCATGGGTCTACCCTTGTATTCTTTTGCTGCAACAATGCGAAAAACTTTGTTTTAATTCCCCAAAGTAGTAGTGAATGCTTTTAACTGAGTGGTATAGTAAAAACAACGTCATTTTTTTTCACCAAAAATAATTCTTGGTGTTATCAAAGACTGAGAAAAATGTTTTGATGTATTCAAGCACCAGTCATGTGTGAGCAATTCCATACCAAATCACCGAAAAAGAAAAAAGTTGGTCGCACGACCGACTCGGATTTTTTTTTTTGATTTGGTACACAGATTGCTGGTATAGAGGTATGAAAAAGCCCAAAAGGAAAGTTACCTGCTCCACTTATTTTCTGAGATACATGCCCTCAAAGTTTGTCCGCCACGTCAAAATACTAAAAAAGTGATGTTATTTAATCATTTTTTATAAAAAATCGTACTCATGTAAAATAAAAGTGTTAGATATCTATGGAAACTAGTTACTCCAAGCATTCTGAAAAAAAATACTAGAACGTTCATAATGAAAATTGCCAACGTACAGGGCTCTTTGAAGTTGTCACCACAAAAACTTGATTTTGCAGATTTTGCTAAAATTCAGGCATTTATTACAAAAAAAGGCAAACAAAACTAAAGGTTTTCTCACTTTCTGGTAGTGTACAGGTCCTCCCTGTAAATTGCTACGCAGTAAATTTTTTGGGTTTCTCACTCCTTCTTGGAAATATTTTAGCTTAAAAATAAGCCATAAGGCAAAAAATGCGTTTTTGGCCATCTTGGCAGCCATTTTTCTCATAAAGGGGGAGCAGTAGAAACTTTAATTTTTTTTTAAAACAAGCCACTGATATGTTAGCTATTCACAGGAAAAGAGTTTACTTTTGGTTATTTCTCCCATTAAGAGATATCCTGCTGACAGTATATGCATGTTTTTCGCGACGACCATATGCTTTTGTTCCCCCTCTCATGGACTTAAAATTAATTAAACCAAAAAATAATTATCTACTTATATTAAAAACTGAGTATCTTTCTAACTATCTTTCTAACTATCTTTCTTTCTAACTATCTTTCTTTCTAACTATCTTTCTATGTCACGCTTCTTTCTCCTGAACGCCAATGAACTGAAAGTCGAGCCAGGTACCGATAGATAGGTAATTTTTCAAGCTTCATTAGTTTCAATTCATATAATTATACGATTTTAATTAGCGAAGATATCAATTAATAAGTAGTCAAATTTAAAGCGATTAAGCCTAATAAATGATAAATACGAAAGCCATTGTTGCATTGCAAAACGTGGTTGCCATGAAACAGTAATAAAAATGATAATGCGAATTTTGAAAGAAGGCTTAACTAAATCAAACACGAAACTCATAAGCGGGCGACTTACATAGTATTTTTATCGCTAGCTACTTGTAATATTTTGAAACATTCATTTGTTGAAGAGCCATCTACTTATATTAAAAACTGAGTATCAATGTCTGCTTTTTCTCCTTTGAGCGAGCTGAACTTACTGAAACTTTCCTCACCATCTTGAAGGCGCGAAGCATCTCAATAATTCGAATGATTTTTTTATATAGGAAAAAAGTAAAGGCGTGAAGCGCCTGTAAGCGAGCCGCCTTGGCGGGGAGTAGTTTCTTTAAATTTTTTTCTCACTACTTTCAGGGTACGAAGTGCCCGTGCAACGCCGGGCCACGTGCGTGGTATGTCTTGAAATCGAATGAACATTAAATTATATCAAATAATATAACTTCAGAATGAGGTAAAAGTTAGAGGGGGGGACGTTATGCATCAACATGCCGCAGGAAGCTAATCTAGCTGCCCTGGCAGCTAGTATATTTATTATTAGCTGTATTATTTACTCAATATGTCATGAAATTTAATTTATTAAATCATTGAACAATAAATTAGATAATTGATGAAAACAAGAAAAAGTATTTCTCTAATGCCTGAACATTATGCATTCATAATTATAAAGCACTAAATACTTTCTTGAGAAATTAATTAACATAAATGAGCTCTAAATAGTTATATTATAAGCAATACCCAATCTTGTGATTGGGATACTCCTGTTTTTAATTGAAGAAATTCTTGAATATCACATGAATATCAGGAAAATAAATGAGGTCTTTTCGTTTGATGTAGGATATTTTATGGAAAATTTCATTTGATGGGCTACTAACTGAGCATGGTGATAAAGAGCTATTAATTTCAGCATCGAATTCCATTTTACCTTATTAACAGTTAAATATTTACAAAATAATTAAATAAATAATTTAATATAAAGCCATGCTTGAAGAATTAAAATTAGTGCAACTAATTTATTCCCATACTGATCTTTACAAAATTGACATGAGTTGAGCACTGATAAGAACTGACAAGAAAAAGTTTACTCACTAAAATATTAGTTCACAGATACTATAAAGCATACATTCTATTTTCCATAAAATAATACTGCAACAAAGAACAAGGGTATCCTCCTGTTTATAGCCATCAATCAGGAACATCCAATCACAAGATTGGGTATTGCCTATGAGATAAATATTCGAAGCTCCTTTATTTTAATTGATTTTTCAAGAAATTCTTTAGTACCTACCCCTTTATACCCTTGTTCTTTGTTGCAGTATTATTTTGTAGAAAATAGAATGTACGCTTTATAGTATCTGTGAACTAGTATTTTAGTGAGTAAACTTATTCTTGTCAGTTCTTATCAGTGCTCAACACATGTCAGTTTTGTAAAGATCAGTATGGGAATAAATTAGTTGCACTAATTTTAATTCTTCAAGCATGGCTTTATATTAAATTATTTATTTAATTATTTTATAAATATTTAACTGTTAATAAGGTAAAATGGAATTCGATGCTGAAATTAATAGCTCTTTATCACCATGCTCAGTTAGTAGCCCATCAAATGAAATTTGTCATAAAGTATCCTACATCAAACGAAAAGACCTCATTTATTTTCCTAATATTCATGTGATATTCAAGAAATTCTTCAATTAAAAACAGGAGTATCCCAATCACAAGATTGGGTATTGCTCATAATATAACTATTTAGAGCTCATTTATGTTAATTAATTTCTCAAGAAAGTATTTAGTGCTTTATAATTATGAATGCATAATGCTCAGGCATCAGAGAAATACTTTTTCTTGTTTTCATCAATTATCTAATTTATTGTTCAATGATTTAATAAATTAAATTTCATGACATATTGAGTAAATAATACAGCTAATAATAAATATATAATTATTTTTTGGTTTAATTAATTTGTAAGTCCATGAGAGGGGGAACAAAAGCATATGGTCGTCGCGAAAAACATGCATATACTGTCAGCAGGATATCTCTTAATGGGAGAAATAACCAAAAGTAAACTCTTTTCCTGTGAATAGCTAACATATCAGTGGCTTGTTTTAAAAAAAAATTAAAGTTTCTACTGCTCCCCCTTTATGAGAAAAATGGCTGCCAAGATGGCCAAAAACGCATTTTTTGCCTTATGGCTTATTTTTAAGCTAAAGTATTTCCAAGAAGGAGTGAGAAACCCAAAAAATTTATTACATAGCAATTTATAGGGAGGACCTGTACACTACCAGAAAGTGAGAAAACCTTTGGTTTTGTTTGCCTTTTTTTGTAATAAATGCCTGAATTTTAGCAAAATCTGCAAAATCAAGTTTTTGTGGTGACAACTTCAAAGAGCCCTGTACCTTGGCAATTTTCATTATGAACGTTCTAGTATTTTTTTCAGAATGCCTGGAGTAACTAGTTTGCATAGATATCTAACACTTTTATTTTGCATGAGTACGATTTTTTATAAAAAATAATAAAATAACATCATTTTTTTAGTATTTTGACGTGGCGGACAAACTTTGAGGGCATGTATCTCAGAAAATAAGTGGAGCAGGTAACTTTCCTTTTGGGCTTTTTCATACCTCTATACCATCAATCTGTGTACCAAATTAAAAAAAAATCCGAGTCGGTCGTGCGACCCCCATTCGGTGATTTGGTATGGAATCGCTCGTGTGTAAATTGGTTGACACCATTTTTTTGTGCTCAGTCAGATTACAATTGAATTTTACTTTTTATATGTCCTAAATTTTTTGATACGTCCATGTAAAAAAATGAAGAAAATAAATTTTGTACGATATGAAGTCATTGCACATTTATTTATCAAATGTTTTTTTTTCATACATTAGCTGTTTCTCTGAAAGTGAACTGGATACAGGGCCCAATATAGGCTTATATCACTACCGTTTTTCGGTACCTTCACAAAAATAAAGTATAAAAAACCGGCACCTTCGCAAAAAAAAAAAAAAATGTAATTGGCACATTCACAAAAACAATATTAAAAATTAATAGTTTGAAACCAAAATTACTCCTAAAATAGAATGCTTAGACATGAAATTCCCCATGAGTAACGACTCTTTAGTAACAGTATATTAACCGTTTTTCGCTGAAATAAAATAACAAAATTTTTAGTTCAATCTTTTTGCATCCGCTTTTGGGTTGAAATTTTTCGTTCAATCTCTTGAACAGTAACAGTACAAAACCTATTGAGCTGAAATACGACTTTATTTTTGAACTCTTTACATCTCCCCCCCCCCCCCGAATTCTGTTGTAAATTGTCAATGACGTAGTACTTTTCGAATTAACATTCAAGTTTTTCTTATGCAAAACTTTTAATTTCCATTTAAAAAAAATCATCAACCAATGTGTGTGATGAAGGCTGAGGGGGCTGGGACTTTCACAATAATAGAATGTGTTAATGTAATACTTTCACAAAAATAAAGGTAGTAAGACAAAAACAATGGATTGGGCCTTGGAATAACATTATACCAAATCACAGTTTGTATTTCTTCAAGAAAAACACTTAACCACATAAAACACACACACACACACACATCAGTACTTTAATGACATATGAAAAACACACAGTCGAACTCCGTTATAACTACGAACTTGTTTCGGAGGTCGCTATGCCCGAATTTCCAAAAAAAAAAAAAGTCCACGCTGATACCATGGACTACACTGAATGTCTTTATTGTGCCATGTAGCTACTATTGGTAACTAGGATACATTTAACTTCAATTTTCGTATTAACTAGTGTAGGGGAGACTGGGTACGGTTGTGACAATTTTCATTTGTTCCCCCATAGATCCCTTAGCAATGCCTGTGAGCTGGTTTAAAGTTGTTTTTATGTTAAAGTGTTTATTTGCCTGCTTATAAACACTAAAATTTTCTACCCAAGTACAATAGTTAACTCATAGGACCAAATTAAACAAAAAAGGAAAAAATGTCACAACCGACCCCACCCCAGGGGCGGTTGTGACAGTGCTTGGGGTCGGTTGTGACAAGTTCAAAAATACAGCAAAACAGTTTAGATCACTTTTAATTTCAAGTAATATTAAACGTATTCCAACATAACCTTCATCTGGGAAAGTTCAACATTTCACAATGTGTCTCGTTCAGTTGAAGTAGCCTTATACCAAGTCTTACAAAAATATCAGGTTTTTGGAATTTCGTAACGTCTGTTTTGGCAACATTATGCACATCCTGTGGGTCATAACCCTGTCTGTTCATATCAATTCTCAAGTATCAAAGAAAGATTCCACATTTATTTGTTTTATTGAAGCTTGTTACTCTTGAACAGACGTGAAACATTTCTATTCATAAATGAACGGAACCATTTCTCAGTAGCCATTTTACTCTCATATCTGCTTTCAGCGTATATACCAGCTCAAAAGCACTTTATTATGAGCATTGAGCAATATAACCTATGCACACGTTGTTTTCATTGTGACAGCGCCGGCCGGCTCCATCGTGTTTACGAATGAATGTTTCGTAGCAAAAACTTACGATTAACGTTGCATTTCCAAAGCTGTCCGAAAGAAAAAAAAGTTTCACTTCTTTATAAGCTTCTTTAGGTTTCATTCGGTCACACTGCCCTATTTCTGTCTTCTTCAAGCGTATTATGGGCATCAAATATGATAAAAACATGTTTTACTCGTGTCACAACCGTCCCCACGCAATTTGTCACAACCGACCCCAACCCACTACTTTTGAAAACAGCAATCGCCATGGCAATACAAAATAGCCTACATAAAAAGTAATCACTGCTATTTCAGTATTAAGGTTCACTACTAACGGAGAGAAATTTTTCATTTCTTTATCTGTACCCATTCAACAGGAATTACTAAAAGACATCGAACAAAAAAACTTACTTTTGACTGTTAAAAAGTAACCAACCCCTCTGCTAGCGTTAATGTCGCTCGATGGCTACCGCAATGCTTTGACAAACATTCAGACAAACATGCTGATACTCTCTCTCTTTGCTTCAACCAGGTATTAATTATGGTTTAGCTAATATGACGACTGTCACAACCGCCCCGCGTCACAACCGTCCCCAGTCTCCCCTACTCGGTAATATTTAACAAGTTAAAAATGTATCGTTAAAAAATTTTTTATTGATCATTTGTATGGCAAGAAAGATTTTTAGTTGGAAGTTTTCGAATTTTATGAACATTTTGTTGATTTTTCTGTCAACAATGGCGAACAAATCAACAACCTGTTTATCTTCTGTTGTAAAATGTCGTATCCTGTCAGTGTTTATCAAAACACTGACAGGATACGGCACCAACCAACCAACTTGACAGCTGCAATCCGTATAAATAAAACAAAGAATATATGTGTGTGTGTGTGTGTACCTTATACAAATCCACAGTTTACGTCGGATATGGACGAAATTTGGCAGGGAGATACTTATGGGCACCCGGGAAGGATCATAAGGTGGTTTTCGAGGGGGAATCGAAAAAAGTACCGATCCGTTCGAATTTCGAATAAAGGACTTCAAAATGGCTCTTTCCACTTCAAAGGGGATCTATCTAGCGAAATATTTATCGGATCGTTTCGGTCTTGGTCTCATTCGAAAGAACGCAAAAAATACCTTTTAGGAAAGTTTCCTTCTAAGGGTTTTCAAAACCACTAATCGATATCTCCAACCTGAAAAAAGATATGGGCATTTTAAATTTGGAAAAATATTCATTTTAAATTAGATTTATAGAAATCGTCTGCACGAGCGTGAAAGAAGTTAAATAGGGTGAAATAAATTATTGAGAAAAAGGTGCTGCCATTTTTTTCTTGAACATAAACAAATAAAATTCTTGCTTAAGCTTTAGGCTTTTTCTGTAACGGACGGATTTAAAATTTTTTTGGCGATTGATTAATTTTTCGTACTGCGTTCTAGCAAACTATGACTTTAATTTAATCGGGACTTTTAGACACACGCGTCACTTGACAAGACATTTTTCCTCAAGATAGATCCCGTGCAGAGCCGGGCCAAGTAGCTAGTAGAATTATAAATCTACCAGGTGGTGGCTGCAGTAATTTTCGAAAGGGAAAACTTGCAAATTTTGAATTGGGCTAAGAGTTCCTTATTCAGAATAAGTTAAGGCCCCTATATGGACAAGCCGACGCATAAAGATTAAGTTTCACCACTTTGGATCCAGCTCGTGTTATTTCTTTCTGCCGGTTGATGAGTGGTTGCCTTTTCTGGCAAGTTATTGCGTTTTGGTGAACTTTCAGTGTGAGCAATTGTTAGCGGCACGTGAATTTGGCTAATCTTGGCAATGTCCGAACTTTTGATCTGGTAACCCTACTCCGCGCAACAATGAAAAATGAAAGTAAAAGTAAATAAGTTGGATCCAAAGTAGTGAAACTTAAGCTTGATGCGTCGGCCCGTCTATATAGCGGCTCTAGAATAAGTTTAAGTTAATCAATAGGGACACTTCGACCAGTTAAATATTCCAACTTTTGACCACTAAATATTGTTAAGAGACTTACAAAACACAAAAATTCGCCATCGCCGAATTTTAAAACACAATGATTGATTTTTAATGAATTAAAAAAAAAAAAAAAAAAGAAAGAAAAACCACGTGCAAAAAAAGCGCGCCTTGAAAACGACACCAATGACGTGGGATAGCTCTACTTTCAGCCTTAAAGTAAAAAATTGGCTTTTTTTCTTTTTTAATCAGATTTTTTTATTTAAATCAATAATAATAATAAAAAAGACTTTAGAAACTTTTGGTATCATTTTGTTTATTCATAATTCTGTTTAAACTTGAACTTGATATTTTTAAAAATACTAAATCATTATATTTCAAGTATTACTTCACCAAACAACTTTCGTAACGCGATGTAGAAATGCAAATGCACAAATAATTCAAATTAAAGTTAATATTGATGGCATACTGGTAAACGATAAATATACATTGAAGCGAGGAAAAAATAAACCAATTGGCATTCAGCTGCTGTAAGATGTCAAAATGGAAGATTTCTACTTTGTTTTGCTAAAACGTGGTGTACACTGTACAGGGTGTAAAAGAGTTATGTTTAAGAAAAAACAATTTTTTTTTGTTAAGATCGATTTTTTTAATTTGAAAAAAAGTTTGTTAAAAATTAGTTCACTTTTATAATTATAATTAAATTTGAAGGTGATGTTTTGTTTTTAAAAATACAAAATTATTATATTTCAAGAATTTCTTCACCAAAGAGCTATCAAGCTGTGATGTAAAACCGATTAAATGCAAATGCATAACGATTCAAGTTAAATTTAATATTGATGGCATCATTGTTTTGTGTTTCAGCATGGTATCAAGTAGAATCATAGGTTGTTTCTATCGTTTTAGACAGTTTTAATTATAATCTAGGAGCAATCGCATTCGATGTCCTTTTTAAGTAAGAAAGGAATTCTTCGTACTCATCTCTCCTGTACTGTTCGTCATTATTATGTACAAAATTGAACCAAAGTATTTGTGTACTCAGATTAACATACTAAAAGACTGCATAGTAATTTTTTACTTTTATATTAATGTATTTTTTAATTATTTTGCTAAAATGGCTATTAATCGAGGTTTGACCCCCTTCGATTCTTCTAGGTTTGACCAGAATCAAACCTCTTAGACTTGATTGTGTTTTTAACTATTTTTTCATTCGTTTCTAAATTCTTTTATGATTTAATTTATCTTTATAATAGGTAGAACCTATATATGCAAATGCATTAGTGTATTGCATAAAACAATTGCATGTTTGCTTCTTTTGACGTTAATGCATGAAATTTTCAGTTTTTATAAAAACGGCAAAGTTCGAAATAACCGCATTTTTCTGCGTCTTTTATTGATATTTAATTAATCAGTTCATAAAAAAAGGGTCACAAAAGACATTTTGTTCTACGTGTATAACAGTATAAATAATAGCATTAGAGTTAAAAACTAAGATTTTATGCTCTGATATGAGGCTTGCTTTTGATTGCCTCGAAACAGCCGTTTGCTAACTTTTCAAATACTTTTATGTTACTGTTATGCATGTTGTCTTGTTTTATGCCTTTGTTAGAACAAAGTTTTCGACTGCATTGTTACAAATATTTATTTTTTTACAAAATACAAGATATATTTTTTACAAATACAACTCGTGCTACCTGTTTTTTTTTTTTTTCCAATCAGTTCGCTCGATTTTTGTGCGTAAATTTCCGCAAAAAATCTAAAACATGCAAAACAGATATTCCATTCGTGCTTTTATTCAAATATGAAAACTTACATCTGCGTGAATAAAAATTTTAGGAATTTTTAGCACATATTTTAATAAATTTACTGTTTGGAAATCCGGGCTGAAATAATAAGTGAATGCAAGTTGTTTTGTTTGTCCAATATTCGCTTTACTAAGAAGCAGAAGTGAAAAGTATCTTTCGAATCCGTGCAATCAATCTTCTGAAAGTAAGCTTCGCAGCGACGGTAGCACCTTTGTAAGAAAAACAAATCTACAGGGTTTACCGGATCCACAATTTTTCTTTTTGAAACTGCTTTCCTTCGGATTTTATTATTACCTTGTACAGTTATTACCTCGCATAGTGCCCGCCGGTTATTAAAATCACATTTATCCTGAGGACAATTGATATTATTAAGCGGCCGATTTTTTAAACCGGCATACCTACACTTAAAGAAAAAGTTTTTAAAGATCAATTATCTGAAAAATAAATAAATTTTACTGCTTCTATGTAGTTTTAAAAGTTTCAAAATACAGTAAACTAAATAAATTTTTCACTTTTATTTGCAGACGGATCTTAAAATACAGGCGTACAGATATTTGATTAACGGAAACAGTTTTTGCATTGAAGAGTGCAAATTTGGCATGCATTTCTTCGTCTTCCGAGACTCTTCCACTTCTTGGTGCTACATAACTTTGAAATGTATTATGTCGGTGGCAATTTTCAACATAATTGTAACTGTCATTTTCAAATTATTAACATATGCTTTCTAAAAACTTGATTTTTTAAAACGGCAATTCTGATTTTATGAAAGGAAAGTTTTAACATGTTTTGATATTTTAAGGATTCTGTTCCTTCCGAAACTCTTCCACTTCTTGGTGCTACATAACTTTGAAATTTACTATGTCTGTGGCAATTTTCAACATAATTGTAACTGTCGTTTTCAAATTATTAACACACGCTTTCCAAAAACTTGATTTTATAAAACGGTAATACTGATTTTATTAAAGGAAAGTTTATCATGTTTTGATATTTTAAGGATTCTGTTCCTGCAGATTTGATTTTAAAAAGCGGCTGATTCTATAATCCAGTGATGTTATTAGAGACGGTTACTGTACTTCAGTGGTTACTAACCTTTTTCATGCTACAACCCACAAAATGGGTAATATTTTAGCAAGTTTACACGACAAGCTTAGTTTTAAAAAATACAAAAAGTATTTTTTCCTTTCAATTACGAAAAATGAATAACTTTTAGTGAATCCTAATCATCAGTCAATTAGTCTTAATGTGTTGATTCTGTACCTCAGAATCAAGGGCGGATAGAAGGGAGGGGCGATGAGGCCGATCCCTTGAGGGATTCCGTCTCAGTACATTTTCAATATTGAAGTTCAAAACAACATTTTCGGACTAATTTTAATGTTAGGGAAAGAGAGATTTGGTGCTTTCCTCCGGAAACATTTCGAATTTGAAACTAGGAAATGTAGTGAAGAGAAAGTAAAAAAAAAATCAATCTCCCCTCCCTTGAAACATTTCTAGATCCCGCCCATTACCGCAATTCAGGTGAAACGCTGCATCTGCAAAAGTGCGTTGCTCACGCAAATTTTCGGGTTTTCGTATTCTTGTGAAACGGTGTTTGCGCAAACGCACTTTTGCAGACGCAGCGTTTCACCTGAATTCCGCCCTTAGAGTCAAATTAACATTTCATCAATTTAAAAGACATCAAGAAGAGATAACCATTTTCATCATTTTTCAGGAGAACGCGCCAACTTTTGTCTGATGCACAGGGCCCGATTAAGATTTTGTGGGGCCCTAGGCCAAACACTTTTTTGGGGCTCCCTGTACTGAGGCTTTACAATTTTAGGCATTGGATATAACAATTTTAGCCATTGATTAGAGCAATTTTTTCGATTTGGGGTCCCTAAATTGTGGGGGCCCTAGGCCACGGCCTATTTGGCCTATTCAGTAATCAGGCCCCGCTGATGCATACAAAGGATGCGACTCTCGCTCTTTTAACGCTGCAAAATGATTGGGAAGGAATTTGTATTACAGAATAACGTTCCCCCATGGGTCGACGCGGAATTAAATTCTTCCCACAATGCAGTAATAAAGTGAGCCACCATTTTTGAACTTACTGGCTTTGAGGCACAGAACTGTAATTACTTACTCACAAAAGAAACAAAGACAGAAGAAAGAATGAAACTTAGCTACAGTATTCACAAAAGTGGTTTATTTTCATTAGTTTTTTGTTTTGATGAGCTGTAAATATTTTAAGTTCCAAACAACAAAAAGAGTACCTTGTACAAATCCGGTGATGAAACAAAAACCACCTTTGTTTCGTCCCATAATACTGTTACAAAAACAGAAAAAAAATGTACTCTGCAACAGATGATTGAATCACAGACTAGAAGGTAGTTGACATTGAGCAGTTGTATTTGCACATCGAATTCGAAAGCCTGCTTAGGTTCAGGTATATGGGCTTCTTCCTTTGGCAATTCACATCTGGTTCGAGTTCTAAAATGCCCATTGTGTGTTTTTTTGCAATAAACTGGCCAACAACAGAATCGGCTGCATTCTGTGAAATACAGTAACCATTTGTTACATCGCTCTTTTCTGAGGACAACAAAAATTCTCGATATATCCGACAACGGGGTTTAACCGAAGTCGTAAAAAGTAACGATTCAGTTAACCAGGCTTGGGGTAGTCGTCTATTACGTAACAGTAATCCGCGTAATCAATTACATTTTTTGTAATCGTAATCATAATCAGAATTTGGAAATGGGACACTCGTAATCGTGTAATCGTAATTTGAATCAAGTATTCCTTGTGTAATCGTAATTGTAATATTTCTTTCATTAATCGAAATTTAGTCTTGTAATCGTGTAATCTGACTTTTTTTTTTTTTCAAAATATTTTCACACATAATTTAATCTTAGTTTATGCTTTATATTTCAATGCTTATATATTTTTTAATCAATAAGCACATACAAGAAGAAAAAGCAGTGTATTTATAGATTTTAAAAATTTTCTTACGTTTAAAAAATTTTAAACTTTACTTGAGAATTTCATAAAAAATTCCTTTGAGAATTTTATTTTTAAAAATTTTATAATTCCAATATTGATTATATGCAGACAATTTATAAATTGCCAATTTATATTTTACGTAATAGTAAATTTTTACCCAAATAAATAAATGGTTAATATAACAATATATATTCCTCCCAAAGTTGTAATCGTGTAATCGAAATCGGCATATAATAATCGTAATCGATTACATTTTTTACATAATCTAATGGTTGCTGTAAACGTAATTGCATACCAGCTTTGTTCATTGATTAAAAGAAAAAAATATCTTATTTGCGAATTATAACTTTGTTTTTCCTGTGATGTCAAATTGAAATCATCTTTTAAAAATATGCATAATTTTTCGGTAACGAATGAAAAGCGCGATATATCCGAATGAGCGATGTAACGGGGAGTTACTGTATAATCGACACTGCATGCACTTGCTGATCTGTACAAGTTTCGGGGGTTTGTCTTCTCGAAAAGAAAAAAAAATTCACTCCTTATAGAATTATAACTCAAAAACAGTCTAAATATAAATGCAAAAACCAACGCAATAATTGTTATGTAAGTTCAAAACAAACGCTGCACTAGAGGAAAAATGTAGATCCAATGTATTACCACAGAAATATTTCTTCGCCGTATTGTGGTACACTGGTCCAGACTAAGAAATTGAGCCTTTTTTCTGACGATGGGTGGTACTTTTCTATTTTGATAATCGTTCCATGCTTGATATTTTGAACAGGTTTCCATTTTGAGCAATCGCCACGCAACCTTTCAATTTGGTCGTCTCGGATCCAACGCCGACTAAATACTAAATGCCTACTGCTTTATGGTTTTTAGCACAGAGCAAAATTTCTCCCTAGGTTCACAACGCACTGCCATCTATCGGAGTTCTTCGAGACAAGAGAAATTAACGATTGGTTGATTTCTAAATTTAAATTTAAAAATTAGCCAATCAAAAAAATTAATTCGAATATTGTTTGTATTTATCACCATAACAACGGCATCATCGGATTGCCGCAAGTCCAATGTCTCCGATAGCGAAGCAAATGTAGTAGGCATTTAGTATTTAGAAGGCGTTGCTTGGATCTATAGTTTATTCAGGGAGAAGCTATAGTGGAAGTCAACAACAATGGTTGCCGTTTGTCGCCAACATTTGCCACTTTCATGAATTTTTCACTGGATTGGCGATTATGTTCATGCATATATAACGCTTATCTGATTGGCGCTGTTTTCATCATCCCAACGCCAAGCAGGCAACGGTATCGCCAAGCGTCATGTTGCTTTGTTTGCTTTCACTATCAGTTCTCGCTGAATTCACTGTAGTAGAAAAAAAAATGTTGAAAAAACGTCTAACTCTTATTTCTTTACATATTCTGCCGTCATTAGAAAGAAAGCCCTATATCCTAGGGGAATATATCTTGCAAAAAACATTAAGACAATTATTTTTAACCTTTATAAATGCTAGGAAAAAGAATGTTTTCGATCAGAGGTAGAACCATGTAGGGACAAAAATTTAAATTTCATTGATAATTATATCTTCGAACAAATAACAAAAAATCTATAAAAATGGATTGCAGCAAAATTTACATTTAGGGCCTTCTAAATTATGACGTCAGAGTTTGAAAGTGATTGGAGCCAATGGAACTAAGAGAAAAAGTTGCAACAGTAGCCATCAATAGTAAAATTAAAGGTAAATTTTTAATTCATGAGAAAATATGCTTTTTTTCGGTTTCATGTAGTTGACTAGGTATTGTCAATAATAATATTTCATAGGCTTTATGTTAAAATTTTATTAAAAATAATTATTATGTACCACGTTCTACTGTTGCACAAAAAAACTTTAAAAATTTAAGGGGTATTAGTTAAAAGTTTTACTGTTTAGAAATCTTAATTTCTCTTCTGGTGCTTATATTTCATGTAGATGTCTAAACAGGAATTATTCGAATGTTCATTTCTCTGAAATAAATGAAATCCACATTTGGCGACCACTCTTGTTGCTATAAACGCTTACATTCATCATGGCTGTTAAAAAATATTAAAAATTTTGCTTAAAATTGCCTCGAGTTTTAAAAGTTGGATGTCATCTAAAATAATACGTTTTGGTCCACAATCGAATGTGAGAATTTGAACGCGGGATTTCCACCAATCTCGCACGAGTAATAAAAATTTTCCGCATTTCTTCATGGAAAACAAAGTCTTTTCACGGCACGATATGAAGTCCTCTCTGTACACTTGTGACACATAGTTCCACAATATTACACTTATTTACACTTGACCCAGTGACCTCTGTGGCAAAAGACGAAAAAAAGAAATCTCTGAACTGGATCCACCAAATGGATAAATGCTAGAGATGTACACATCCGGGTTCCTATGTCTCCATGGATATGTGGTCTTCCGTTTTGATTCGGGGGTGGGGCGCTGAGGTAGGGGGAGGGGGCGAGGAGTCCCGCTCCGGGTCTGGGGACAGCAGGTGGGCCTCCAGGGAGCCGTTGGAGGGGGGCAGCTTCATTCCCAGGGAGTGGGTCGCTGCCTCGTTGGAACTGGTTGGAACATTTGGCATCGAGAGCAGGGATGAGCTGGGAGTGACCATCGTGGGGGAGTCCATGACTCCTAGACCGCCATCACGATACCTGCAAGAAGAAAACGCATGTGTTACAATGTACCTATGTAGTACAGACGCGTTCATACTTTGAAATTTTTCGCTTTTTACTAATGAAAACCCTAAAATTCTACCAGTCGGATGAACAACCAGAAATCCCACCAGTTGGATGAACAATCAGATGATAAAGAACAACTAGAAATTCTATTTCTCCCTGTACAAAATGAACAGGGCCGTGGTGGCCCGATCGGCAAGGCATCGGACTCGTGTCCGGAGGGACCCGGGTTCGATCCCAGCCGATCAAAGATCCACCGTCTTGATTAATGATGGCTGAGAGGCGTTAAAAATGTCGTGATCACAAAGTCCTCCAAGTGAAACGATACCTCTGGGAGTGCTGGGCTTAGGGTTTGCTCGACCCTAGATTCTGGTTCAAAATTAAGAACAGAGCGCTCTTCAGGGCCCTATCCCGGTTAAACCACGAAGCTGTGGCAGGTACGGGGGACCCTGGAGTGTGAAATGAAATGAAGTACAGACACGTTCATACTTTGAAATTTTTCGCTTTACTAATGAAAAACCTGAAATTCTACCAGTCGGATGAACAACCAGAAATTCCACCAGTTGAATGAACAATCAGATGATAAAGAACAACTAGAAATTCTACTTCTCCCTGTACAAAATGAACCATCTGTGGAAAGTGGTCGGTAACTGAGCAGTGAATCCCGTGTAAGTTGACCATCTGCGAAATGTGGTCTAGGTCGGTATCTATGCAATGAAACCTGGGTAAGAAAGCTTCGTAAGTTGACCACTTGCGCTGCAATGCAGTATTTAAGTGGTCAACGTATGGAGGTCGATGTATGAACTAGGATTAATTCTACACCAGACGATAGCAGTAAACTGAGACAATTTGTTAACTTTACATGTATTACTATGTACTGTTAGTAGGGATGTGAGATTGGGAAACTTTTTTTTTTTTGGCAACGATCTTGATCGAATAATTAAATAGTTATAGAAAGTACAAACTAGCAACATGAAACTACCAATAACTCGAATCTTTTAGCCTGTCCCTTGGGACTTGGAGTAATCGAGACTCGATTGTATTTACTATCAAGATTAACCATCAAAATGAAGCGGTCGGTTCGCGAACTCACCACAGGGTCCGCATCTCCTGCCTCCGGGACTTCATCATCTGCTTGTACTCGGAGATCCGGAGCTTCTTGCCGTCGACGATGCAGGTGCGCTTGGGCCGCGGCCGGTACCGGTAGTCGGGGTGCTTCTCCATGTGCAGCTTGCTCAGCCGGGACTGCTCCTCGTAGTAGGGCTGCTTCTCGTTGTTCGTCATCGCCTTCCACCGAGCGCCTGGGAAAAGTCGAACGTTTAGAACGAAGAACATACACGCTACGGGAGGGAGGGGGGTGTCCACCAAAGTTTTTTTGAAAATTGCACAAACTTCACACAAAACATCTTTATATACACTGAAGTGACAAAAGTCATGGGATACCTCTTAATATCGTGTCGGCCCTCCTTTTGCCCGGCGAAGTGCAACAACTCGACGTGGCATGGACTCAACAAGTCGTTGGAAGTCTTCTGCAGGAATATTGAGCCATGCTGTCTCGATAGACGTCCATAATTGTGAAAGCGTTGATGGGGCAGGATTTTGGGCACGAACAGACCTCTCGATGGTGTCCCATAAATGCTCAATGGGATTCATGTCGGGCGATCTAGGTGGCCAAATCATTCGTTGGAATTGTCCAGAATTTTCTTCAAACCAATTGCGAACAGTTGTGGCCCGGTGACATAGCGCATTGTCATCCATAAAAATCCCATCGTTGTTTGGGTACATGAAGTCCATGAATGGCTGCAAGTGATCTCCAAGTAGCTGCACATAAGCATTTCCAGTCAATGTTCGGTCCAGTCGCACTAGAGGACCAAGTCCATGCCATGAAAAAACAGCCCACACCATTACGGAGCCACCACCAGCTTGAACAGTGCCTTGCTGACAGTTTGGGTCCATGGCTTCGTGGGGTCTGCGCCACACTCGAACCCTACCATCGGCTCTTACCAGCTGAAATCGTGACTCATCGGACCAGGCCACGGTTTTCCATTCATCTAGGGACCAACCGATATGCTCACGTGCCCACGAGAGTCGCTGCAAGCGATGTCGTTCTGTCAGTAAAGGCACTCGAGTCGGTCTTCTGCTGGAATAGCCCAAGAAATCCAAATTTCTCCGCACAGTTCTAGCAGACACGTCCATTGTACGTCCCACATTGATTTCTACGGTGATTTGACGCAGTGTTGCTTGTCTGTTAGAATTTACGACTCTTTGCAGACGTCGCCGGTCTCGATCTTTAAGTGCAGGCGGTCGACCACTGCGCTGTCCATGGTGGGATGTTATGCCTGAAATTTCATACTCTCGGCACACTCTTGACACAGTGGATCTGGGAATGTTGAATTCTCTAACGATTTCCGAAATGGCATGACCCATGCGTCTAGCTCCAACTAACATTCCGCGTTCAAAGTCTGTTAATTCACGTCGTGCGGTCATCATCACGTTAAAACCTCTTCACATGAATAACTTGAACAGAAATGAAAGCTCTGTAAAAGCACTGCGCATTTATACCTGTTCTATGCGATGCTACTGCCATCTGAAAATTTGCATATTGCTATCCCATGACTTTTGTCACTTCAGTGTAAAACATTACTTGCTTCCCTTTGGGGGGGGGGGGATGACTTTACAAGTTACAGTGCCTGGTGACATCCGTGCTATGGACGCCATGCATAAACCGTACAGAAATATAGGTACAATATTAAACTTATTATTTCTGTACCTCAGAACCAGAGTAACGTAAGTCCATTTTCGTCATTTTTCGGTAGAGGGGAAAAACAATTGTCGAATACATCGTTTTTCCCCTCTACTGAAAAATGACGAAAATGGACTTATGTTAGTCTGGTTCTGAGGTACAGATTTTAGCAAGCAAGGGTATTAATCTCATTTTTTACAAAATTAAGTGAGTATTGCTTTTGGAGTACTTTTATGTAGAGAATTCGATTGAGAAGGGTAGTGAATTATTTGACAAGAAAACACTTTTTCTAGGCAGGGATTGCATTTTTAACTCAGAAAGGGCACATTTCGCGGACTTATGCCGTTTCTGTTAATAGCGTGAATTAAGGAATAGTAAGAAACACAATAAAACCGGCATAATCACTGAAATGTTTTGGCGTAATGAAGTTAAACCATCTAGCATAGGGTGGTTCAAAAAAACTTTTTTTTTGCTACGGACCAAGGCGCACCCTACTTTTTTTACATTTATGTATGATATCACTTCCCTAAAATTTCAGCTCCCTACTCTTAACGGAAGATGGTGCTCAAACACCCTTCATTTTCACGCTTTTTCGTAATTTTTCACAATTTCCAAGTTTTTCAGACCAAAGAGATCATTTTCTTGGAAGAGATTTTTTTTTCAGTTATTCTCATTTTCCAATGCATAAATATTAGTTCAAATAATTGAAAAGTTTCTTAATCGTTTGACTCTATATAGCAACCCCTTTGATACAATCAATTATTTAGTAGATCCCAGCATACAATGTAGATTGCAGTACTACTAGTCTACATGTTGTGCTATGATTTTCAAAACTTACGCTTGCCAAAATAGAGTTATGGAAGAGCTGTGCAAAATGTTTTTTATGTTTTTAAAAGTAGTGGGATGCAGAGAAAAAAATTGCAAGATTTAAAGTTTTAAACTAATAGGGCTAACAGTATCACAAGAATGAATTAAATTATAAAAACTAATCGCACAAAATAAACTATTGTAGGTAGTCTGGCATAGAACTAATCTGAAATTTAGGCAAATATATTTACTTCATGTTTACTTTGGCCATCATATTCCTCACAAGTTCTATTCTTTTTAATAACTTTAAAGCGAAAAAGTGTTTGGCAAAGAATTAAACAAACAAAAATAAATAAATAAAAAGAATGTTGCACATCAAACTTAAAAAATACTTTAACAAGTTTAAAACTTTAACTGTAAGCTTTTTATAAATCTATGATCACTCTTGCTGATTATTAAGAGATAATGAGTTATTATTAGTCAATTAGGGAGCCTATCTGAGAAAATCCAGTCTCTTATATGCCTCAAAATATTCATGTTCCTATATAAGAAAGAGATTTTTCATTTAATCATGAGAGAAAAAACCTAGGTACAATACTTTCTACAGTTTAAGCGCATTTTTGTACAGTAAAACAAATGGATTGAACATTAATAGATGCTCTATTTGCTATTAAAACTTCTGGGAATATCTGAACTTGGAAAAAACCTTATAAGATATGAACGACCTGGAAATTGAAATAACAACTAGGACAGTTTTATTCAAGTACTTGTGACACCTTTCTGGTGAATTAATTAGTTTGACTTAGTTTTTTGTGTCAAATTCTAGTTGAAAGAAAAGCAAGTTATTACAAGAATAAATATGTGAAATATAACAAGTGTAGTACAGAACAATTGGATTTTTTTCCAACATGAATATTAGAGATTATTTTCTAACATTCTTCGTCCTACGCCCCAACGAATGCAAATATAATATCAATCACAGAATTAAAGAATTAGCAAAAGTTAATAAATTTTAACTATTAAAAATGCATTCTGTTTGTCTATGGATTTTAGTAGGAAAAAAAGAAAATATATTAATAAGAAAAATGTATCATGAAATTTTAGGCTTTTGAACATAATATTGTTTATTTGTTTTCATGGATTTGACAAATTTTATAATTGAAAAAAATATTAAATTAATGTTTCGAAAATGCAACACTAGCAGGGACTGGGTTAGAGTACTTATGACACCTTTCTGGTGAATTAATTAGTTTGACTTAGTTTTTCGTATCAAATTCTAGTTGAAAGAAAAGCTATTACAAGAATAAAGATGTGAAATATAACAAGTGTAGTACAGAACAATTGGATTTCTTTCAAACATGAATATTAGAGATTATTTTCTAACATTCTTCGTCCTACGCCCCAACGAATGCAAATATAATATCAATCACAGAATTAAAAGAAAAAATTAAAATAAATAAGTAATGGTGAATAACATCGTTGAGGAAAATGTTCAAATAATTCAAGAATTGTGATACACTAAAAAATAAGTGTACAGATTTGAAGCTGGAAAAAATGTGGTCTTGAGGATATGTTAAATATTTTACGGAGAGGTGGGGAGCGGAAAATACCCTCATGAGTCTCCTAACTTGCGAAAAGTGTTTATTATTTTGAAGTTTTCACCTCTCTAGCCCTATAGAAGAATGTTAATGGTAAATATAATGCTTCCTTCCCCTCCAAATAATATTTATGAAATTGTCGAAATCTGGTGAAAATAGGAGGGGAGGGGGACGCTATTTTCGAAAAGTTGGAGGCAATGGGGGAAAAGGGAGGCCGTATTAGGATTCTGGGGATCATTGAACATAAGAATCAGCAGGAATGATAGCAAAACACCAGGATTTTTTTTTTTTTTTTTTGCCGCTCAACCGAAAAACCCTCGAAATTGACTAAAACTGGAGAACTATTTAAGCTTTGAGCACCGTCTTTTTATTTAAGTAGGACGTTGAAAATTTGGCACGATATTAGGGTGGATAAAGGTAAAAAAATGAGCCACCGCCGTGACCTCTAGGACAACTTTTTTTTTTTACCATAGGTTAGTGAACCACCCTAATCTAGCGCTTTCGCCCCAGCAGCAGGGACGTCATTTCAAGTTTTGAAGGGGGGGGGGCAAAGGATCCAATCAATGCAATTTCTTCGGAAAACATTAAAAACCACGCCCACTTTTTGTAAATACATTGATTTATGAAAGTCGGGGGGGGGGCAACTGACCCCCCTGCCCCCTAAATGACGGGCCTGTCCAGCAGTACAAATGAAAAGTATCACAATGGAGTTTATTTATCATGAATTTTAATCCATCATTCATACGAATCCCTACTTCTTGGAGTGCAGAATTTTATCAGTTGCTCCACAAAACTTATGTGCCACGCTGAACTCAAAATGAATCAGTTAACAGCCAGAGGATACTGATTTTATTTTCTAAATTTCCATTGGAACTCTGTATGAATGGACAATATTCCATGGGGACAAGCAACACAAAGATTTCCTTTATCCGAAGAAAACTTGTGAAATTATAATGCAATGTTGATAGTTTGTTGTTTAAATGACTGGAGGATGGGCTCTGTTTCCCACTAGGATCAGTAGAGTAGAAACGGACTCACCTAATATTTTGGAGATATTGGAATTGTGCATGTCCGGACACGCCTTAAGTATCTTCCGCCTCTCGTCCTTCGCCCACACCATGAAGGCGTTCATGGGCCGCTTGATGTGCGGCTTGGATTCGCCCTCTTTCTTCGTCTGCCGGATGATTTTCGCACCCACCATCTTGTCTGCAAAAGAAGAAAAAGAAACACCATCAGAATGGCAAATAAAAGGAAATTATAAAGAACTCTTATATATTCTGGTTAAGCTACACTGGTTTCACCACCCATTCAGGGCGTATAAGGGGTGGGCCCAGGGGGCCCGGGCCTCTCCTAAAATCAAGATTTTTCCCTTTTTTCCTAATAAAACGTAATTAAGTTGACGTTTGTTCATAAATGAATTTTCGAGCTTTAAGCTGAAAAAAAAGAAAAGAAAAAAAAAACACCCATTCTGCTCTCTATCATTATCAAACACGACCGAAAATGAAGCAGCAGTGTCGAAAAATTTTCGGAAGGATTACTTGAATCCTCTCTATTCCTTTTACGCCACCACACACAGCTTAAAATTGCGTTTTTAAAGATTTAATTTAAAGAAGATTTCCAAGGGAAGCCCCGAGCCCCAAACGTTATCAAAGACAGTCCACTGTTTATCATCTCTGAATAATTGATCCATCTTTGAAAAATTGAAGACAGTCCAATAACTTCGGATTGCGAAAAGAAAACCAAGTGGAGTGGAGGCTAAGCCTGATGGGCCCCCTCCAAAAATGTAACAAATATACCCCACTGACACCCATGGCTACTAATTTTTGCATAGATACTCTATAATATTGTCTGTCGCATTTTCATTGGCTGTCATTTACTTCAGTTTCGAAAATGACGTTGGCGTAACGATTCCGAAGAGCTCTGATTTGCTGACAGTGTTATGACGTAAGATTGACTAAAAAGTCACGATTGGCGTGAAAAGTTACCATAATCTACTGTTATAGAAAAAAAAAAACAGCAGTGTGTTTTGTTGCTGTTATGTTAGGCTTAAAACATTTGTAGAAAAAGCAATCATCGCTAAAAATGAGTGCTATTAGTACATTTAAAAATTATAATTCCAACGTTCATGAGGCACTAAATGTTTAATTATAGCACTAAGGTATCTATTTTTCTTTATTAGTGCATTTGCCAAAATAGTGAGTACGGTGCATGTGTTCAGGGTTATATGGAACATTACTTTCAAAAAGTTATCTTCATACATGAGGCAACAGTCACAATCAACTTCTTTTAATGCTTAAAAAGAATTAATTTAAACGTAGGCAATACTTTTACAATATTTCTCTAATATCATTGATTTTCTCATTTATTCTAGGTACTAACATGAGGTCAGAATCGTGTGGTTCAATCACCAGTGGCTGTCAGTGGCATCTATATACTAAGAAAGCAAATAATGTTTCGACATATTTTTTTCTATCAAAATAACTAATGAGCTGAATTTTGGCAAACTTGCAGCCATCTACTCCTAGAAGCCAATGCTCCAGCAGGTATTATGGAGCACTTGGATAAGAAAAGGATTATGCTAGCATGTGCACACAGTGGTGTACCCCACAAATGCGTTTTTTGGACTTCATTTTTGGAAATTTGCAGAGAGATACACTGTTAAAACTACAGGTACAAGGCACCTATAAAGGTGCAACATTGTAGCACCAGCAGCACCACCTGGCACTTGACTCCCTATGGTACCCTTGAAGACACCCATGAGTTGCCACATGTAGCCAAATGGCACCCTTGAAGACACCCAAAAGTTGCCACACGTAGCAAAATGGCACCCTTGAAGACACCCATAAGTTGCCACATGTAGCCAAATGGCTCCCTTGAAGACACCCATAAGTTGCCACATGTAGCCAAATGGCACCCTTGAAGACACCCATAAGTTGCCACATGTAGCCAAATGGCACCCTTGAAGACACCCATAAGTTGCCACATGTAGCCAAATGGCACCCTTGAAGACACCCATAAGTTGCCACATGTAGCCAAATGGCACCCTTGAAGACACCCATAAGTTGCCACATGTAGCCAAATGGCACCCTTGAAGACACCCATAAGTTGCCACATGTAGCCAAATGGCACCTTCAAGGGTGTCATAGAAAGTCAAGTGGCACCATTCAGGGGTGCCGTTGGTTCTCCAACGTTTTACCCTTAAAGGTGCCTTGCACAACCTGTAGTTTCAACAATGTAGACCCCTACCCTCTTTTCAATGTAACCAAAAATGATTCTCCAGGACTTCAGCTTCGAAAACTTTCCAAAGAAAGGCCACTCACTTGGCGAGGAGGCGAGGTGCGCGTCGTGGTGCTTCTTGTCCGCGGAAGAGTCCATGCCGTGGGGCGGGGGGGAGGCGATATCACAGGGTTCGTGCGCGTTCATACACTGGAGGTACATGTGCAGGTTGAAGTTCTGGAAAGGGCCGCCGCCGTGCTGGGGAATGTGGCTGCTCGGAATCGGAGGGGACAGACTGTCCTTCACCTTGTCTGCAAAAGGAGATCACAAAACCTTTATTAACACGTCACGAATGAGTTTAACAATGAATTTTTATGGACTGTTTTGGTTTGTTTTCAGCTGAAAATACTTTACAACATATACACCGGGTATAAAATTTTTTGGAAATCAGTAGGGGTTAAGGCCCCCTACGCCTCAGGGTCCCTAAAAAACTGTTTTCTATCGCAGGTACCATCTGTCGGCCTCTCAAGAAAGTGCAAGGGGTGATACTTAACAGTTTCCGCACGATTCCAGTCATTTAGGATTCGTAATACTAAATTAATATAGACGAGACTTCTGGGTCCCGTAAGGGCATAAGGGTTAAACATTTTCTTTGCTTGCAAAGCCCAATTACTGACCCCTCTGATTCATATCAGGGGCTGAGATTCCGAGTTTTAGAGGGAAGGGAAGGCTCTCCTCTAAGCTTTGGAGAAACCAGGGGTCTGTCCAGGATTTTTCACAGGGTCCGTTTTTTGTGAAATGCTAAATAATTTTGTGAAAAATCAAATAATTTTGTAAAAATCAAGCAATTATGAAAAAAATGCAAAAATAAAATGTTTGAATTTAATGAAAAATAAAAATAAATTTCATTTATTTTCCTCTTAAAACATCGAATTAAACATCAAAAATGCGAAAAATCCGATTCCTGTAGCGGATGCAAAGAGATTGCAGTTTTCAAAGTGATGGCATCAAAAACATAAAAACGGCATATAAAAGAGTTCAGTTTGGTTAAAAAAAATTAAAGGTCTATGATAAACAAAAAATTAATATCTGTTAATAAAATTAATGCAAAAATAAAATGAAACGATCCATTCAGGATTAAAATTAGACTCACAAAAGAACAGTTAATTTTGCTTTAAAAATTTAAAATTAATGATCTGAACAAAAAATGAAGTGAATTTTCAGTTATTTGCCTCCTAATAAATAGTAATTAGCTTGAAAAATAAGTAAAATTTGATTTTCATATCGGAAGCGGCGATCGCATTTTTACAAAATGAAAGCATCAGAAGTACAAAAACGGCAAATACAATAATTTATTGAAGTCAAATAATTTTAGAATTTCATTTCATCAGGATTAAATATGATGATATATGATGATGAAATATGATGATATATATAATATTCTTTATATGATGAATGTCATTAATAATCACCGACATATTAGCCAAAAATTCGGAGGAAAAAATACGAAAGTAGGGAGACGTAGCAAAACAGACAATTCGAGACTTCCAATATTAACAGACGAAAAATACATTAATTATTCCTAAATATAACCAAAACACCACCCTTGTAAGTGTAAAAAAAACCCACAATTTTCTGCCGAAATAAGGTCAAAATGTCACACCAAAGACGTCAGATGGCGATAATTTTAAATAGCTGGTCACTCTATCAGAAGAAATCCCATTTTTTCTCCAACCCTAGCGATCTGTTTGCAGTTCTAAGTTCATTTCGTAGATAATTGCTATTATTTATTCATTTTTGTTCAAATTAAGAGCAGGGAGAAAACTCCTTACTCTGCATTTCCAGAGAAATCTGTAACAGCAACATCGCAGCAAGACATTTTGATTTGCATATGATAAAACAAACAAAATTTGTTAATTTCTTCAAAAGTCAACAAAAAGTGCTACATTTTCCATTTAAGATTTATCGCCCAAGCATAGCAGGCAGGAAGTGTGCCGCTGCCGACTTTTTTTTTTTTTCCTCGCAAAAGTGGCGGATAAGCGCTTCCTTCTTTAACTTCAGAAAAGGCCCAAAAATTATGGGCTTTTTACACAGAAATATGCTATGAGTTATTTTGATTTCAGATTTGCTTTTTGAATGGATTATGGGTGAAATGTCCATTTAGTTTGATCAGCATTTTGTGAAGGGTCCGTTTTGCTCGATCGTATTTTTGTGATGGGTCCGTTTTGCTCGATCGTATTTTTGTGAAGGGTCCGTTTTGCTTGATCGTATTTTTGTGAAGGGTCCGTTAACGGACCCGAATTTCCTCTGGCCAGACCCCTGGAAACTGAAAAGAAATACAGTCGAACCTGTTTACTTCGAACATGCCTACACTGTAAATACTGAATGTTGTTTTTCAGTATAATACAGCTTATTTTATGGTAATAAACTGTAAAAATCGCCAATTTTACAGTAATAAACTGTAAAAATTGCTAATTTTACAGTAATAAACTATAAAATTGCTACTTTTACCGTAATAAACTGAAAAATTGCTAATTTTACAGTTTATCACCATGCATTCTACAGTTTTAAACTAGAACCTATGCTGCCAGGCAATAAAATGTAAAATTTCTAACTTTACAGCAAGAAACTGTAAAATTAATAGCTTTACAATTTATTACTGTGCATCTTGCCGTTTTAAATTGTAACCTCGGCTGACAGTATTATACTGTAAAAACAACAGTTAATTTTTTGTAGCGTATCTCGAAAAACTCTACAGCGAAAATTTTCAACTTCCTTGCTTCTGTAACGTTCATGTTTTTTCTCATGCTCATCTCGAATGATTTTTTCCGAAAACCTCCATAACTCGAATTTCGACGACTCTCATCTTTGAATTTCATCTTCAGCTACAAATGTAGCTGAAGATGAACTTCAAAGACAATGTTCGTACTAAAAAGTATTCATGAACTTGCCGAAGATTTTTTTATGAAAACTAGTAAAACGTGGACATGTCGTACTGTAAAATATGCAACAATGTCAATGCAAAACATTCTATGTAATTGACTTTGTTCAAATTACTTATTCCTGTAACTTTTAATATAAACTCTGTTATCTCGAAATCTCCGTATCTCGAATTTTTCTTCCGCAGCGTGAAATTTGAGCTAGTCAGGGTTGACTGTAGTTACATTTTATAATAGCAAAAGATATAGAAATTGAACTGAATCGTTTATGTATTTAGTAGTTCAACAAATATGGGTTAAAGTAAGTGATATTAATTGAAGCATATTTTTACCTTGATGAGTAATGACACCTGGTGGCCTCATGTGAATTGGCATTGTTGGATATGGGACCGGTAGGTAAGGTGATGGCGCCATCTATAGTGGAAGAGAGAAGAAAATAAACGTTTTTTGATCACATGTCCAATTTTTTTTTTTATTATAATTCCACGAATCGCCGACAACATTGACGATTGCGCGCTCTTATAGCAACAAAACAATTGACTATTTTAGCCGGTAATCTACCGCTTTAGTTATTTAGTTAGTTCATAGATGGCGCCACTGCAGTTCAGAGGCGCCATCTATGAATTTGTAGTGAAGTGAATTCACTGATTCCTGCGAGGAGACAACTCAACTCGGCAGAGCGAGAGTTGGCGAGAAATTAATGAAATTGAGTGTTC
>JAXGGA010015989.1:0-27723 GCA_038373865.1 Uloborus plumipes
TTGTTCCCCGGGACGCGGGACAATTTTTCAAAATACGGGACTGTCCCTTGAAATCCGGGACGTCTGGCAACCCTGCCGGTGAGCTCGGTTGCTTTCACGGCCGCTGAGAGCCAAGGTGGCAGCCTTGTCAGTTTTTTCGTCTGGCCCCCCTTTATAAAAAACTTTTTTACTCAGATTCCTGCCCTGTCCCCAAGTTTCTGATTAGGCTGACATGGCTTCTGTCGGCCCTGGTTGCTCCATGCGAACATACCATACCCCATACTGCAAAAAGCTCTGACACATTCCAAGGAAGTGGTTCGTGGTTGCAGATAAATTTATGTATCATTGCGCTTGCTGCATTCATCAGTAGTAGTAGTACTTTTAAACGCAAAAAAATATTTTAAAAGTACTATTCATATGTTTGGAGAAAGTATTATTTTATAATTTCCAATAGCAAAACTTCGATTCGGAGAATTTTAAATTGAAAAAATAAAAGAGTAAATATATTGTAACGAGTCCGTAGCACCTTCAACTTTCTTCAAATGAGCATTCCAATCTTGAGGAAGTAACTATAAATTTATTTACAAGTATGTACACTATTTACAATAAGAGCAGAAAACAATTGCTAAACATCAGCAATTAGGCAGCAAACAGTACACTGTACTCTCAACAGTAATTCAGCACCACGTATCTAACGTGAACAGTAATTAAGCAATTACAAAAGCAAAACAACCATCCGATCAAAGCGAATGAAAACGAGTCACCAGATCAAATCTGAAAACAACTGACTGACTGTGTTCAAGGCCAGCTATTTGTACTCGAAACGTAGTTTCGATAATGTTCCAGCAAAATCCGGAGTATTCCAAATCATTCATAACTTGAAATAATCCATTGAGAAAGTTCTAGCAATAAAAAGAAAAAGAAAACACTCCGAACGAAAAATGTCTTCACGCTTATTAAATGCAGGGCAAGTGTAAAAACTACAAAACGTTACAGGGCCGGTATACAAGTGATATCTTCAGATACTTTTGCAACATGACGTCAGATAAAACCAAAACTAATGAAAATGATGCAAGGCAGGAAAAACAACAACTATTTACAAGATTTGTAACATTGCACCCTTCCCAAGGACTGCACGTCCCGGGCAGTACAATCCCCAGAAAGGAAGCAAGGGAAAATTTACAGGTGCACACATTACATGATGACCAATCATAAACATGATAAACAATAACAATGAGAACATGAAGGAAATAATAACATTGATGGAGTAATATTACAGACAATTAAAGGCAAAAGTTATATACAAAATTTACAAACAAATTACCATGGTAGCTTTAGATTTACTTTACGAACTATGGCCATAGTATGGGGCTAGCCGATCATAATGGACAACCCTAGGTTTTGAATGTGATGACTTCTGGATCCTCACTACGACGTCGTTCAGCCGGTGAAGGACTGTGTAGGGTCCATCCCAATGCGACTGCAATTTGGGTGACAGACCTTTACGTCGGATGGGATTCCATAGCCACACTTTGTCACCTTCTTGAAAGTCATGACCAGTGGACCTTGTGTCGTATCGGGTCTTCATCTTCTCCGTCGCGATGTTGATTCGCTCCCGTGCGAAGTGATGAACGTCTTCCAACCGGGCCTGGAGATCCTGGATGTATTCCTCAGGCGATGAAGGCGCATCTGGAGGGAGACCGAAGACGAGATCACAAGGTAGCCGAAGCTCTCGGCCGAAGAGCATCTGTGATGGGGAATATCCGGTGGTCTCGTGGACAGCACTGCGGTAGGCCAGCAGGAACAGAGGAAGTTTCTTGTCCCAATCCTGTTGATTTTTGGAGACCATAAGCGAGAGATTATTAAGGATTGTCCTGTTGAATCTCTCCACCATGCCGTCCGATTGTGGGTGTAGTGGTGTCGTTCGAGTTTTCTCAATTTTGAGGATTTTACATAGGCCCTTAAACACAGCAGAGATGAAGTTTCTCCCCTGATCGGAATGGATCTGCAAGGGTGTCCCATATCTCGAGATCCAATTCTGGACTAGAGTCTCTGCTACAGTGGTAGCTTCTTGATCCGGAATGGAATATGCTTCGGGCCACTTGGTGAAATAGTCAATGGAAACGAGGATGTATTTGTTCCCATCAGTAGTTTTCGGTAGAGGACCAAGAATGTCGATCCCGATTCGTTCGAAAGGAGCTCCTACGTTGTAAAGATGTAGCTTCCCGCGGCTTCTTCTCTTCGGTCCTTTACGGGCAGCACAGGCGTCACAAGAATGACACCACTTCTCCACGTCATCCTTCGCCTTGCTCCAGAAGAAGCGCTCTCGAACCTTGTGGAGGGTTTTCAGGATACCAAAGTGTCCTCCAGTCGGACTACTGTGCAATTCCTTCAGAACGTCTGGAATTCTTGATCTGGGAAGGAGTAACTGCCATTTGAATGCTTTACCATCGTCAGATTCCCATTTCCGATACAGGACGCCATTTCGCAACTGGAGAGATTTCCATAGAGCCCAGTATCTTTTCGTTGCAGGACTGTAGATAGAAATGTCTTGCCAACTAGGTCGCCGACTGTCTTTTTCCATTAACTCTATGATAGGCTTTAGGTCTGGGTCTTCAAACTGATCTTTTCTAACTTGGTCGTCACTCCATGGATCTGGATCTGAAGATGATGAAGTAGTAGTAACTTGACAGGCAGTAGGGATTGTCGTCCCGTACTGTTTCTCAATTCGGGAGCAATAATGGCAGTTCTCGGAACAAGGTCTTTTTGATAATTCGTCAGCATTACCGTGTGACAAACCTTTTCGGTGCTTAATCTCGATGTCATATTCCTGGAGCCGCTGTATCCACCTGGCTACCTGGCCCTCTGGATTCTTGAAATTCAACAGCCAAGTTAAAGAGGCATGATCAGTCCGGAGCAGGAATTTACGGCCGTAGAGGTAATGATGGAAATGTTCTACAGCTTTAACTATGGCGAGCAATTCCTTTCTCGTGACACAATAATTTCGCTCCGACTTGGATAAGCATTTGCTCCAGTAAGCGATGACATGTTCGTTACCGTCTATTTCTTGAGATAAAACAGCTCCAACGCTCTCGTGGCTCGCATCAGTGTCAAGTATGAAGGATTTTCCAGGCTGAGGATAAGAGAGAATAGGCGTTGATGTTAAAGCCTCCTTCAGCTGTAGAAATGCATCCTCGCATTCTTTGGACCATTCAAATTTTTGTTTGCTCTCCGTCAGCTTATGCAAAGGTCGTGCAATGTTGGAAAAACCCTTCACAAACTTCCTGTAGTACGTGCAGAGCCCCAGGAAACTGCGCAGCTGATGGACATTTTCGGGGCGGCTCCAATTCTTGACTGCAGACACCTTATCTGGATCTGTTCGTACACCCTCTGAAGAGATAATGTGACCAAGGTAGTTCACCTCACGGCGGAACAAGTTACATTTGGACGGGCTTAACTTCAAGTTGGCTTCCTTAAGCTTTTGCAGCACCTTCCTAAGATTAGCCAAATGTTCCTCAAAACTGCGTCCTATGATGATGTCATCCAAGTAGACAAGACAGGATTCATAAGAGAGTCCTCGTAGCACTGATTCCATAAGACGCTCGAACGTGGCTGGAGCATTGCAGAGGCCGAAGGGCATCACTTTAAACTGCCACAAGCCTTGTCCGGTTGTAAACGCCGTCTTCTCTCGGTCGTCGGGGTGTATCTCCACCTGCCAGTAGCCGCTCTTTAAATCCAGGGTCGAAAACCACTTGTGTCCGGAAAGGGTGTCCAGAGTGTCATCGATCCGTGGAAGAGGGTAACTGTCCTTCTTGGTGATGTCATTCAGGCGTCGGTAGTCAACACAAAATCTGGTGGAGCCGTCTTTCTTTCGGACCAAGACGATAGGGGATGCCCAAGGACTGGATGAGGGTTCGATGACGTCATTCTCCTGCATCTCTTTTACGAGGATCTCAACCTCTTCCTTCTTGGCGAACGGTAGTCGTCTTGGATGCTGCTTGATAGGGGGATGATCTCCAGTGTCGATCCTATGCTGCGCTAAACTTGTGCGACCAACATCTTCGGGTGTAGATGAAAACACCTGCTTGAAGTTGTCCACCAATTTTTCCGCAGCGTATCTTTGATCCTTCGATAATGGTGCACTCCCAATTAATTTCGAAGTCAAGGACTCGGAAGACACAGTCTCGGAGGAATCAATTCTTCTGATGATGCAGTTTACGGGAGTACAAGTTGCCAACACTTCTCCTTTCTTGATATTCCTCGGTCTTTCACTTACATTGGCGACTCTCACAGGAACTGCATTCCTTGAAAGGTCCACAAGCGTAGATGCCACTAGTACTCCTTTTGGGCTATTACTCTGGTTAGGATATTCAATTAGGCCGAATTTAAAGCTGTTGTTTCTCATTGATGGAGCCAGGTATTAGTATTTCTGATCTAGGGGGAATCAATAAATCTGTTTGGGCTATTATTTGATGAGCGGATTTTAAATTATTTTCAGCGTTGAAAATTGCTATGTCTTCCCTCGTCGAGTGCAGCTCATTATTTTTAAAGTCGATAGAAAAATCAAATTTTCTCAAAAAGTCCAGTCCGAGAATGAAGGGATCTGTAATGTCAGCGACGAATGCCGTGTGATGGTAAGTGGCGCTTCCGAACATTATTTCTAAGTTCACTTTTCCTTCAATCTCGATTTTGTCACCTGTCACAGTTTGGAGAGTAACGCAGGGCGGCGTCCATAAGATCTTGAGTCCAAATTGACGAGCCACATCAGTCCTAATGATGGTAACGTTGGCTCCTGTGTCCACAATCATTTCGCAGGGAAACCCATTCACATATGCGTAAATGAAGAGTCCGTTGCAGCCGCCACTTCTTGAGGAAATCTGGAAAACTTTGGGAGACGTCTTCTTTTCTTGGCGAGCTTCGCAATTCCTTCGTACGTGGCCCTCACCGCCACATTTCCAGCACTTCAGTGGTTGTCTACTTTGGTCTTTGCGAGAAGCGATCTTCTTCAGGGTCCCCGACATCTCTTTCATTTGTCTCTCAAGTTCCGAGAGACGATTTAAGTTCGAATCCGGGGAACTCACTTCCACGCCTCTGATTGTATGGCGATCCTTGCGGGATGTTTGCTGTGCAGCCTCGAACTTCATTGCGTAGACCAGACCGGATTTAAGATCTTTAATGTCCGCCATCCGGAGAGCCGTCTGAATTTCTGAACTTCGCACTCCGTCTATGAAGTAGTTCAGGGCCAGGCTATCGCGAATATCCGAAGGACAGTTCGAGAAGGCGAGATGGGAAAGCCTCTCAACGTCTGCTGCAAAAACTTGCAAAGTCTCTCCGGCCCTCTGGAGTCGGGATTTCAGCTGGAGTTGGCTGAATTCTTTTTGGCATGCTTCGCCAAAGCGAAGCTCCAAGGCCGATGATAAGGCATCGAAGTCGCGGTGCTTGTCCTCTGGGAAGGTCTGTAGTATGTCAGCTGCATCCCCTCTCAGCGAGGCTGCAAGGTGACAGGCTTTCGTGGAAGAGTCCCAGGAGTTTGCTTCTGCAACGATGAGGAACTGCTTCTTGTAAATATTCCACGAGGTCTTCCCGTCAAACGTGGCCAGTTTGATGGATGGACGAGAAGTTCCAGCTGCAGCTACACAGTCACTTGAGTTGTTGGAGGATGTTGATAACTTCGATTCAAGTTCTTTAATTTTCTTTTCCACGTGGTTTTCTACTGTGGTGATTCGATCTTCTAGAGCCTCCACTTTATTTTCCATGTTGATAAATTTAGTTTCCACCAAACTTTTCATTGACGTTAGATCACTCTTAATTTCTTCTTGGCTTGAAGTTATGCTCGATGTCAAATCACTCTTTAGTTGTTCTTGATTAGTAGCCAGAGTCGCCATATCATTCTTTATTTGCTCTTGATTTGAAGTTATGCTTGCGGTTAAATCACTCTTTAATTGTTCTTGATTAGTAGCCATAATCGCCATATCATTCTTTAATTGTTCTTGATTCGCAGCCATGCTCGCAGTCATGTCACTTTTAACAGCGTTGATAGCATCAAGGAGTTTTTTTAGTTGTTCCTCCATTGCTCGAGTAATCACCATAAAATTCTGAAGTCAAAAAGTCCTCAGGAAGAAAAGTCCAAGTTCACAGATAATTCCAAGAAAGTCCTTGAAGATGCCCCACGTTGGGCGCCAAAATTGTAACGAGTCCGTAGCACCTTCAACTTTCTTCAAATGAGCATTCCAATCTTGAGGAAGTAACTATAAATTTATTTACAAGTATGTACACTATTTACAATAAGAGCAGAAAACAATTGCTAAACATCAGCAATTAGGCAGCAAACAGTACACTGTACTCTCAACAGTAATTCAGCACCACGTATCTAACGTGAACAGTAATTAAGCAATTACAAAAGCAAAACAACCATCCGCTCAAAGCGAATGAAAACGAGTCACCAGATCAAATCTGAAAACAACTGACTGACTGTGTTCAAGGCCAGCTATTTATACTCGAAACGTAGTTTCGATAATGTTCCAGCAAAATCCGGAGTATTCCAAATCATTCATAACTTGAAATAATCCATTGAGAAAGTTCTAGCAATAAAAAGAAAAAGAAAACACTCCGAGCGAAAAATGTCTTCACGCTTATTAAATGCAGGGCAAGTGTAAAAACTACAAAACGTTACAGAGCCGGTATACAAGTGATAAAAGTGATATCTTCAGATACTTTTGCAACATGACGTCAGATAAAACCAAAACTAATGAAAATGATGCAAGGCAGGAAAAACAACAACTATTTACAAGATTTGTAACAATATAAAACAAACAAAGTCATGAACCCTTTTGTAAAGATCATAGGCTTTGAAGTTCAACAAAATAAATAAACAAATAAAGCAAAGGAAGAAAAAACCTGAAACTTTGAATGAAGTGCTTGAAACTGAAGCAATTTTTTTCATATTCCGCTAATATTAAGATTTCAATGTCTCAGTAACATGAAAAACATGTAATTTATAAATTATTTGCAATTGATAATTTGTAAAAGAAGCTTGAACTGCGAGGACAGGTCCCACAACAGTTTTTAAAGAGTGAAAAATAAATTTTCTTTCACGACACAAACATGAAAGATACCAATTTATTAAGTAAGCACATTTAATTCTAAATTAACTTTTTGTTTTCTCCGAATTTTTACACATTATACTTATTGATTCGCCTACATGTTAAATTCTATACATTCAAAGGCTCGATAGCGGTATCCGGACTCTAGAGTCAAAACACTTCTTCGGAGCCCCCTCTTAGCCAAAACCAGGGCCCGATAATTGAATAGGCCGTGGCCAGTGTCTCCCGCTTTTTAAGGAACCCCAAATGGCTAAAATTACTTCAGTCTATGGCTAAAATTGTTTTAGTCAAAGGTTAAAATTATAAAGTTTGAATACAAGGGGGCCCTAAAAAAGTACTTGGCCTAGGGCCCCGGGATATCTTAATCAAGCCCTAGACAAAACCTTATAATTTTAGCCATTGGCTAAACCAATCTTTGCCATTTGGAGACCCTTAAATATAGGGGTCCATGGCTCCCGTCTAGTTGACCTGTTCAACAATGCGACCTTGTAAAAGTATGAACATTTCAGAAGAATATAACATTGTACTAGCACTTTTCAACCGACTTCAACAAAGGAGGAGGTTATACAATTCGTCGGAGAAATTTTTTTTTTCGGTATGTTCCAAGATTACTCGAAGACGCCTGGACCGATTTCAAAAATTCTTTTTTTGTTAGAAAGGTCTTTTTTTCCGATTGGTCCCATCCTCTCGTGATCCGGGTTCGATAACGGGAACCTGCAGAAATCTTTCGAAAAAGAAATTGGGATCACAGTAATCGTAATAATGACCATTTTGATCGCCAGGCTTCTCTGGATTGCATAATGAAATTCCTTTCTGTGGTCTTTTTGAAAATTTTAAACCGAGTATCTTTCTATGTCCTGCTTTTTTCTCCTGAACTCCAATGAAATGAAAGTCGTACCAGGTACTGATTGATTCGTAATATTTCAGGTTTTATTAGTCTTAATTTACATAAGGTTTGATAAAGGAATTCTGAAGAAAGTGAGGAAAATCTCCAAATTTTTGCTCAAATTTAAAGTGATTTGTCCCAAATGATTAAATATGAAAGCCATTGTTACAGAACGTGATTGATATGAAACAGTTTTTATAATTATAATGAAAATTTTGAATGAAGGCCTAACTGAAGCAAACATGACACTCATTAGCGGGCCACGTATGTAATACGCCGTGAAATTTTATGAACTGCGAGAATCTAGTGTTGTTTTGAAATATAAATTAATTGAAAAGCCGTTAATATAGCCTTTAATTAAACTAGTTCACAAATAAATACCGGAGAATAACGAGGATTATTTTTTAGTGTCAATCGTTTCAAATTTTAGACGCGTTGATACTTTCTTTCCTTTTTTTTTCTTTACATAGTTTATTTTATGAAGCATTTACTTAAGAAAATTAGGTGAAGTTTTGCAATGGAAACATTACCTTATTTCATATGTATATTTACACTAAAAAGAATAAAATAAAAATATTTTTGAAAAAAAAATTGAACCGACTTCGGAACTTCACTCAGCAAATGCTCTAAAAAGTAAAAAATAACTTTATTCTTTGAACACCATCGATACTACATTTAAACATAAGTTTTGAAGTCGGCGCAAAAACTATAGGTAAAATGATGTTTACTATATTTTGCCAACATTTTTAGAGAAATCATTGAAAATTGAGAGCTGAATATTTGTACCATTGCATAAATATGTATTTTTCAATGAATGCGAATGCGAATAAAGAACCTGGATTCATTCAAATTTATATTTATAGTTTCGAATGATTCTCTTTAGCTTTTTTGCGCCGACTTCAAAACTTATGTTTAAATGTAGTATCGATGGTGTTCAAAGAATAAAGTTATTTTTTACTTTTTAGAGCATTTGCTGAGTGAAGTTCCGAAGTCGGTTCAATTTTTTTTTCAAAAATATTTTTATTAGGCTAGAAATTGTGCCCCGTAGCAAATATACCAATGTGTGCTTCTACCGCACATACACAACACATATCTGATATGCCAATCCAGTTCAAAAGATTGCAGTTTTTAATTAACCTGAATTTTAACATTCCTACGATTACATCACAAAGTCTAGTGTGATGACTAGTGATGATTAGACATCGCAAAGTCTAGTTTCTAGTATGTTATGTGCTCTGTATTCGGAGAACCTATGTTTTTCTCGCTGTCCAATTATACGGTGGATTCTCCCAGTGTAGGAAAACGAGATCTATTTGCGCCGCGCCGGACGGAATCGTCAAAAGCATATGGTTTATCTGGCACCATGAAGGTAAATAAATTATCGATTTCAATTTCATTATTTTTGAAGAATTAAAAGTCGGCATTTCTACGTTTAAAGTGGGAATTAGGAAAAAAAAAGTAATAATAATATCTTTATCAAGAGGAGCGTTTTAAAGGACAAAACTGAAGCGATTCTTTTTTGGCCATTGGTCAGCAATAACAAGCAGCCACATCTTTTTTGAAATAGTTGCCACTTTTTTTTTACTCAATCATCTAAACGATATTTTTAATCAACATTATTGAAGTTAATTAATTAACTTACATACATCAACTACCGTTAGTATTTAAAAAAAAATAGTTAGATCACAGGGGCTTTCTCTTGATTTTGGTTGAAAATATTTCGCGAATTATTAAGACCTTTGTACGCTTTAAAGTCATATTTTTAGTTTTTGAGGGGGCGATTGACTGATGGTTTTTTGAAATATTTTTCATTTTGTCACCCTTTAGAACGCTTATCTAGATTGACCTTAAATAAACTTGTTTGCTAAAAACATGCAAATAAATACGCAGAAAGAAGAAAAAGAAGGAAAAAAAAAAAAACATAATTTAAGTTAATTCAGAAATGATACGAAAGGGACGAAATATAAAACAGCATTTTCCCCGAAAGTCAAGAATTTCCTTCAAAAGAAAAAGGTCATGATTGAATGTTGTAATTTTAAGAGTCATTGTTGTCAGAAATTTGGCCAAGTTTGTAAAAAGATTTATGTATTACAAGAAGTTACAAGTTCATCTTTTGCATACAGGAAATAATGTTATTTATATGCTTGAAATTATATCTTTGACATTCTAATAATTTAAATGCGTTTCACGTGAAAGACGTAAGCAGTACCAGTACGTTCCATTCAACAGAACGAAGATTCTACGATGGTTTATCATGAATGGAATAACCATTCTTTTATCCATTGTGTTCTTTATCTGCTGGATCATTTGGCAATTTCGAGGTTTCCCCACAGGGAAAAAACTTCGTCTGCATTTAATTGAATGTCTGGTGTACATCAGAATGTCTAGCGCGTACGCAGAATAATGTGTAAATGCTGTGGCCGAAGTTTTTTTTTTTGGCATTACGAATGAAAGCGAAAGCTTTGATGGCAATTCTACTGTAAGGGGAGCAGCTGATATTTAACGCAGAGGGGAGGGAATAATAAAGCCTAGTGGTAATTAGCAGTAGGGGAATGCGGGGCAGCCTGAAATAATTAAGATATTTTTTACTTGTTTCAAACTTAACAAATTGGAAATTTGTTCTAAAACTTACTGGGCATAAAGAATGAATAATTTATTTTTATTTTGTAAGACAACCTGCGTTGAAACATTATTTTTCATGCAATAACACGACCAGCTCGTTTATTCCATCCATGGACTGCAGTTTCGTGCTTTTTATGCACTCATCAGCATGGATTATGAATTAAACGAACTGGAGGCAAAAATCTTCTGGGCAATTCCATAGTGTCGGATGTAAAAAATGAAGAAACATTTTTTAGTTTTAGTTCCATTTATCAAATATAAACTGAATAGAAATGATTAAGTTGGTATTCAAAATACTCCCTACATCATAATGAATAAAAAATAATGTTAGTTTTTTAAAATAGATCTCTAAAATAGAAATTAAGAAGATTTAAAGAGTTGGTGTCGGACGTAAACGCACAAATAGTAAAATTGGAGATGCACTTAAAATTTATTGAAACTCTGCGAATTGGCTTACATTTTAATTTTAAACACAGCTAATATCGATAGTATACTTATGATTAAAGCATATTTTACAGTTTTTTAATGATATTGTTTTGAATAAAATTAATTTGAAACTAGTACTTTTACCTTGGTGTCGGACGTAAATTTGCGGTGTCGGACGTAAACTCTTCGAATTGGACCTAAACTGTTGTTCTTAAATGTAAATACATGTCAATGATTACAGTTTTAAATAAGAAAATTAGCTTAACTTTTATTCCTAAGTCACACATATTATTTTTTAACATTTAAAAGGGTTCATCAAATTTAAACTGTCCTCTTTTTTCTGTTGGGATCGGAGGACGAATACGTTTAACACCGTAAAATGGGGTGAATCGGAACACTTTTCAGCTTTGATTGTAAAAAAAGTAGTTAAAAGATTTTTTTTTTAATTTGATTTTTTGGGTAAAAACTTTGGTCTTGCTTTACTTTTGATATTCCAAGCGAAGACAAAGCATTTTGAAAAATTATTATTAAAATATATAGAAAATTATGGGCGTTCCGAATCACCCCGCTGATAGGGGTCAATCGGAACACTTGTTATTATTATTATTATTATTTTTAATTTAACCTGTAATAGGTCTCACAAAATGAGTAATATTGATGGGGGAGAATAAGAACAGATAATTACTGTCAAAAAAAAGTATAATTTCAATACCAGTAAACGTGTATAATTTGTCAAAATTCAAAATAATTTTGAACTTATGAAAAATGAAAAGTAATTTTAAGAAATGCTTTTGAATTGAAATACAAAGATTTAACAAGAATGGAAGTCACTCATGTCGTCCACAAATATGTAATTGTCCTTAAAACTAGCAATTGTGGCTTGGCTTAAGTTTTTTCATAACATCTCCTGGGATGAACTCTGCCTTTTCTTTAGTTTCTTGAAATCTCTGGGTTTCGGGGATTGTCCTGAAAGCTTTTTACGCTTATTCATCACTGTCTGTGTGCTGGATTTTTACTACATAAAGTCTATGTGACTTTCCCCCTCGTACTTTAAGTAAAAAGACGTCTCCCGGAGAAAAAATCTTTTGAAATCTGCAACTGTTTGTCATTCTAAGATCTAGTTGCTCACGAGAAGGGATAAACAGTAATAAAACCTTGTCCTTGTCTTGATTAGAAGAATTGGGGTTAGAATCTTGATTTTTCAAACAGTTTCCTTCAAATAAGTTTGAATTGGAACAACAGAACTAAGTGTTCCGATTCACCCCGTAAATTTTTTTTCTATGCCATTTTTCAGAATTCTTCATTTTTATGACACAATTCATAAGAAATGTAAATTCTAATGCGGTATTCTGTTGTTCAGATACATGTATAATTGAAACATACCACTCTTAGTTTTTAAATATAAGAAGGTTTGATCTTGCATATGAAGTTTTGCAGTCTATGAAAATGTGATGTTTTCTAGCGTTCCACGTGCAGCCCTCCTTACAAGCCAATAGCGTTGCCAGATTGACAAAAGTAATTTTTTCCTACTCCCTATGATCTTACCTTACTGAGAAATAAATTCATGGTGAAAAATACCCAATAGTTTATTTATGAAGAATTTCGTTGTACGGTCGGGAAGTTTTGTTCCGATTGACCCCGCTGTTCCTATACACCCCATTTTACGGTAATGTACCGTAATTTGTAAAATATTTTGTCCTCAGTTCTTGGCCATTTAAAATAGCCTTTAGAACTATGCATGACTGATACTACAATGTAATTTGCAATTTTTTTGGTGATACATCCAAGACAAAGCTTGGCATCATGCATTACCACAACCCAGTCATTGATGTTTACTGTATCAAAATCTGCAGATTCTTTGATCCCGGAATTATCCGATTCTGACATAGAAAATATTGTTACTATATACCCAATTCTTCTAATTTGTTATCACGTGATATGTCACCAATTTGAACTTGATTGTGTCCAACTGATTTGACAAAATGAGCAGATTTGATGTTTGGAATAGGCAAAACAGCTTTCCAGTGCTGATGCAAATGCTTTGTATCTATGTGTATATCTTTTGCTGGAATATACTTTATATTAGGGATGCACCGATTAATCGGCAGTACCGATTAATCGGCCATAATCGGCCACTTTGCCGATTATTAATAATCGGCAATATCGGGCCGATTAATCGGCGGAAAAAATATTGTTTAAATAGTATTTTTTGAAGTAAACCTTTACTAAGAAATTATGATGAAGAGTTTTATTAACAGTAATAATAATCCTCACCGCTGATGTTATGTTTTTAATACATTATTTCTCCTATTTTGAATAAAAATACTCATAGGTATTGTAGCAACATTTTTCATGCGTCGATACTTTTCTCCTTGTTTTTAGATAATCTTCAATTTTCATAAAGAATAAAAGTCTTGAATTATATAGCTACTAATAATTGAGAAATTGAAACTAGAAGAACTTCAAAATTGGATTTCTCACCACAGACTCCCCCTCCTTTTTTTTTTTTTTGAATTTTCATCTCTAGTTTAAATAATTAGCATTGTGGTTATGCAACATTATTGACAATAATATAAAAATTAGTTCAAACAAATTTGATGAAATTTGGAAATTATTTTGGGAAAATTAGAAAAATGGAAGAAAGAATTAGCAACTATTTCAAAAGTTAGAAATTGTAAAAAAAACAGAAAAAAAATCTGTAACAGTGCAATTGGTAGTACTGAAAACAACCATTTTCATCATTAATCGGCTTGACCGATTAATCGGCCGATTATCAACTGCCGATTAATCGGTATTCGGTAATCGGCCAATTTGCTTATCGGTGCATCCCTACTTTATATGCATATTCGGATTTAAAAGTGCTGCAACTTGAGAAAATTACTCCGCTTTTGTCACCGTCATTTTTCCTGCTTTAACGCTGCGCCAAACAGTTTTTTTCACAGTGCCTCCAATGGCATCAACTACCATCAACAAGAAAGTATGTATATTAATCAGAACACTAATAAAAAAATGTAAGCATCCACTTGTACAAATCCAACTACGAAATCCATGTGCTCCGACTCTTTGCGAAACAGAATACAGGTTGTGTTGTGATGATCTAGTCCAGGGGTGGCCAACCTTTTTGGGAAGAGTGCCACTATCTCGGTGAAAAAAGTTCAGCGTGCCACTTTCAATTTTTTTAACAAGCTGAATTTTTTTTTAAAGTTAAAAAAGATTATTTGCTGACTGACTCGGTGATTTTCTAGAACATTTTTAGCTAGTACATTTTTTCACGTCAGTCTGAGGGGTGAAATTGATAAAACAAATGAAAAAAATCTGAGTATAAGAGATAGCGTTAAAAAAACTTTTATACGTTCAGTCAGTAGGGTTGTGCTTAAAATATAAGCAAATAACAAAAAAATTCTAAAAATTAAACGGTCAGTACTTAATATGGCTTGCGGATGGATTCCTCTTTTACCCCGTCATTAGTTTTAGAATTAGTTCTTGAAAAAGCTAACACATATCAGGGTTTTAAGTGCTATCAGTTAGCATTCAATACTATTATAATTCTTTTTATATTCATTAAAAAATATATTTGTTCACAAACATTTTTTGAACAAAATTTACGACAGCAACAGACAGCTAAAGCGTGTAAATAAAAAAAAAGTTGTTGGTACAAATTTACAAAATTCAATGTAATTTGGATGACTGGCAGTGGAAGTAGGCTTTATACTTGATTTCCAATGCTATAAGAAGCAACATGTCGGCAATTTTAGTTTGGATTTTAGGCAGACAACAAGTAATGTCTTGCAAAGAAATAGACGAAGAATTTGAAAACATCAGCATTTTTTTGTCATCTTGAAACTCGTCAAACCTATATATTACTGAATGCATACTTCAAAACAGATGTAAATTTTTTACTATCAATCCTGAGGACATTATTAACTTTGGGTAGCTACTTCCAGTTTTGATGTGAAATGTGTTAATATTTTTTCTCCGAAGTCAAGAGAAAGAAATTGTTTGGAAGTTTTGTTGTAAAGGAATGTGTATGATCTATATAGGCATAGGAAACAATTTTTGCCCTAAAATCTTAAATTTGAACTATTTAAGCGCCAGACAATAAAGAATGAAATAGCTGAATTTAATTGCTAATTTTCATTCGTAAATAACATTCCCTTATTCCTTCAAGATATTTTAAAACACATTGTCTCAAATTCTAAAACAGCATGAGTATTTTTCCTTTATATAGCTACCGCACATTTCAATGAAGGAGTAACTTGTCAGCCTCTTCACTTTTTTTAAAAAACTTTCACCTGGGAAAAGGTTGACAAGTTACTCGACCCTATTCAATGAGCCTTAAAAAATTGTCTTCCAAAATAAATTTCAAGCAATGCAGCAAAAAACACTTAAGGTGCTCCTTTTCTGCCACCAATACCGAATTTTGTCTATTCTGATGGTTTCTTTATCTTAGCAACAGAGTTAACTTCTTCAGACATTTCCTCACTTGGCGCTGAAAGTATTTAGCCGTAAATCCAAAAATTATTCTACAACATCGAAAGTTACATTCGTATTACGCACAAAAAATATCGCTCATGAGCTAGAAAAGTGACACAAATCAAAACTTTGGAATAACGTACTGACAAGTAATTCAAAACCTAAATGTAATATTCTTTCTTGCCACAAAGCTAGCTCACATAATTGGTGCATGGCGGTACAAGCACGATACAGTCAGTACTGAAACATCTTTTAAATTTAATGATTTTGCGGAAAATTTTTCAAGCATTAAGTATGCATTATTAATTTATACAACAAAAATTAACCAGTAAACATAACTTCGTTGATTTTTTTTTTTTGCCCGTATTGTAATATTTAAGATTTTTGTATGAATTTTTGAATGTCCAAAACTAACGATAAGTACAATTGTGTTGGCAATGGGTATGTCAGCCTCCTGAAACATGTCAGCTCATGGTTCTATTTTTCTGTGTAAAGAGTCTTAGTTTTTGGGATTATGTTCTCAATTTTTTTAAATTTTCTACAAGTCTTCGCGTGCCACTCCAGCTGCTCTGCCGTGCCACACTGTGGCACGCGTGCCGCGGGTTGGCCACCACTGATCTAGTCTTTAAAACTGTAGATGAATACTTAGAATTGAGTTGCTGTTTTTTTCAAAGCAACAATATGTATATAACTTTTTTTAAATTCAAGAGTTCCCAGAACAACTCAGATGCATTGTAATTGTCTTAAAAATGTCTCATGAGGAAAAAAAACTTTAAAAGTATTATTCTGAAGCAAAATTTACTATTTAATAAGTAAATTTAAGGTATATGTATGCACAGTAAAGTCAAAAAAATTTTTTTTTTAACCTGTTAACCGGGGAATTAGCTATTGCTCAACTCGTTTCACAATGGGGACTTTTTTTTCGCAGCGATAAGTAATATCACACCACAAATAATAATTCACATCTCAGTATGTAAATAATACAACACAATAATAAAAATATATAAAACACTGAAATGCACAATAAGAATATACGAAAAATTTCGTCATGCCCATTGCTGTAGGCTTTTATGTATGACGAAATATTTCGTCATACCCAGTTAACAGGTTAATCATGTTTCACTTTAACTTTATAATTAAAGACAAAATATGGAGAATCACAGTTGTAAACAAGTGTAAATATAAGGAATGTAACAGTGTCGGATGCTCGGACGTAAACGGTATCGGACGTAAAAAAATTCTTTACGTCCGACACATAGATTTTAATTAAAAATATTTACTTGTCACAAAATGTTAATAGGCTACATCAATGAGACCAAAGATCTTACTTTGTATACAAAATTAGATGTAGGTAGCTTTAGAATTATTGGCCTAGCATAATTAATCGCACATTTTGGTGTCCGACGTAAAACACTTAATGTGCCCCATGGGAATTCTGTCACAAATCAAAATGAATTACATTCTCATACATTTTTGCAACATCACCGGCTGTACATTGAATATTTAAATAGTTATTCGTCTTAATTCATAATTTTAGTATGTATACTTTGAAAAAAACAGAGCTTCTTTGAGAGTCGTCAAATATAGTTTGAAAACGCTCTGGATGTTGACCTTAGTTTGACCTCTTGTAACTTAGTTAAAACTTAAGTTATAAAAATTTAGACATGAATTTCAAAATATACAACTCTTTACCTTTAAAATGATACCTTGTTTGTTTAGAAATATTAATTTTGAAAATTTGACCATCTGGTTGACCTTATCGTGGAATTGCCCACTTCTTATAAAGCAAAGAGAGCTAACAAAAACTGGTAGCTAATGTGAAATTAGAACACCAGCGAGCGACCGCACTTGGTACGGTACAACTCGAAAATTCATGTTTGGCAGTTAATTTGCACTTCCAAATAAGGTTCAAAATTTTCACCTCAAAAAAAAAAGGCAGAGTTGAAAATAGTAAAAATTTTTGTTTGAAACACTTTCTATTTGATGATTAACGGTAATTAGAAAACCTTACAGCTGAAACGGGTGCTCAAAAAAGCATGGTGGAATGAATAGCTTTCCTTACACTTTTGACTAACAGTTCGAGTTCGGATTTGTTTAAAAATAGTTATTTGAAGGATTAAAAAAAAAAAGTGAAATAAACGGGAAAACAGACACTTCAAATTCTCGATGAATTCCGTGTTTTAACGCTTATGCTGCGTTTTGTTTGCTTTAAAGCAAAATATAGCATCAGGCACTTTTAAAAAACGCTTCAGTTTGTTTATTGAACTTGAAAAAATGTGTAACTGATGGGTGACGTTGCCACGCGTTTTATAAATAAACCCTTAAATAATTACCGCAGTGTGGTGTGAAAAGATAAACATAATATTATTTTGTTAGCAACTTTTTTAGCTCTGAAGTCAACTTTTTTTGACAAAATGTTTAACGCTGACTGTTTCAGGCTCGTCATTTGGAGGGGGGGGGGGGGGTTATAAAATGTAGCCCATAGAAAAATGAGCGACGGACGATATCGATTATGATGAATGCGAGAGTTAAATATTTGTTATCTTTTGATACAATATAAGCAAAAGAGAAAAAAAAAATCATCACCTTAAATTAAATAGAGAAATATTTCTTAGAGGGGAAATTTCCCGTTCCTTAGTTTTGTGATTGTTGCATTTTTTCCACCGGTTAAAATACAAAATTTTGAACTTTTTTATTCCATATTTTCCCTTTTATTAGTTCGTAAGTTGAGTTCTTAAGTGTAAGAAACTATTGCAATACTAGCTTAGTTCCCAAACTAAAAATTGCTTCAATTAAAAACTTCAAGTTACCCTGAATTCGAGTTTCTGTTTATATCTATGTTATAGATTAGTAACAAATAAGTGTCAAAAGTGCGTAGAAAAAGTTTTGCCTTAGCTCTGGCTTGGGGCGAAAACTTATAGTTTAATTCAAGCTCGTTTTTCAATCACAGAATTTCGGCTAAGAGAGCTTCGAAACATCCTTTCGATTTTTGAAGCTCTAATTTGTAGCGTTCAAAAACGAATGCAAGAACTTGACAAACGCAATAATAGTAATGACACAACGATTGAATTCAGAAAAGCTAAAGCACAAGTTAGAGAAACAGCCACATCGTAGAATTTTGTAATTGAAAGAATTCGTCTCGTTCCAATTGAATCTAGTATTTCAGCATCCTAAGGTAAGGTTCCCTTACGTTGGAGTACTGTCTGATTTTCTTTAGTAAAACCTTCCGCGTATGCATCAGGTCTTAGCTGATCAGGTCTTAGCTGACGCATGCGTACGCATGCGTCAGGTCTTAGCTGATCTTACCAAAATAGAGGTGATTGATAGGTAAGATAACAATCAGGGGAAGATTAACAAGAAGCATTTTGAGCCGTATCAATCAACGTAGAGCGATGCTTATTTTAAATACATAATTTAGTTGAATATGTCAAAAGAATAACAATTGCAAGTTTTAAATTGAAAACTTCGGAGAGTTTCTACTCACAGTCCATCACCCCTTTTCTACGTGGAATGGTTCGCAAGTGCTAGGTGCTGTTTTCACCGGATGGACAGTAATCAGAATAGACTGCGAAAGCTGTCTATGCTAATTATTAGGTGAACCTGACCAGGACGATGATTATACATGCAAATAACAAACAAGAATCTAATTATCATACATAAATATAAGCTATAATAGGTAGTATGCAAAAATGAGTACAAGACTAGAGAAATATAGCAAAAGTAATGACGCAGCGACTGAATTCAGAAAAACTATAAGACAAGAAAAGCGGTGACATCATTGAATTTTATAATTGAAAGAATTTATCAAATTCAGCAGACTTCAGCCTTTCAGTGTACAAAGGTGGGGTTTCACTTTATGCTGCAGTAATCAGAACAGACAGCGACAGCTGTCAGTGATTACCATTTCGGTGATTATGCCTGGTAAATAATAAAATAATCTAATAATAGTACGGACAAACTACAATGTATGCTGAATACAAAATTAGGTAAAGGAACGTGACAAATAATAAAGTCATACATTTGACACCATGAGATCCCCGCACCAGCAGTTTACTCAGTTTATCGGTGTTAAATGTTTGGGCGAGCCCAAACAGATGGGACCCCAAGGACATTTTATTAAGGGGGAAAAAACACATGTTACAGAACAAATAATAGTGATGCAACAATTGCACTTAGAAAAGCTAAAAGACACGTCAGGGGTTGTAGATAAATGATGTCACACTTTAAAAGGGGGGAGGGGTTTGTGAAATGGTGTCAATTGTGAGAAGGGGAGAGAGGAGGGGGTAACTAGTGTGGCATAACATCAATTTGTTGATAAGAATATGTGTAGGAAAGACAAGTAGCAAGGGGAGGGGGAAGGGGTAAAGGTTCTCTTTAACAATTTACAGCAAAGGGAGGGAGGGGGAAAAATGAGGAAAAGGTGTGCCATCAATTTTGGACAGCCCCAGAGAAATGATCACATTGTTGAATTTTGTTGTTGAAAGAATTCGCTTCATTCCGTTGAATCTAGCCTTTCAGTGTCCAAAGGTGAGGTTTCGCTTGCGTTGGAGTAATCAGAGTAGACAGCTGTCGGTGATTCAACCGTCAGTAAACTGCCTGCCGAATCAAGTTCTTCCATTTCAAAAGCGAAAAGAATATTGTTGATTCTGTTTTGAGCTATTGCTCTGTTGTGAGGACTCAGTTTTCGGACCTTGGTTGCAACCATTTCGCCAAAAATAGCGCTTTCATCTTTGTGATATTTTGCCAGTTTTGTGGCTTTTAACTGCATTGGTTCATATGGATCTTCTTCTCTGCGATCCTTTTTGGTTGTTTTAACGTTGCTTTTAGAAGTAGAAGGTTTTGCAAACATACATTCATTTCGAGGAGAGTCGTTGCATTGGCTGTTATCGGAGTCTTCAGTCTTTATATTCTGAAGAAAAAAATAAGAAAAAAATAAGTTCCATAGTATTTGAAATAACCTAAACATTTTGGGAAAGGTAATGAGTTGAAGAAATTACTAGAGAAACTTGGCAGCATAGGCTACGAAAAGAAGTTTGATCACTTTTTGCTTATACGCAAAATTAACTCATCATCTTAAGTAAGCTTTGCCCACAATAGAGTGAAGGTATTGAAAACGCGCGTATTCGGTTTCTCAGCATCAGTGTTAAGAATTTTTCGTAGCTCAATAGAGATTAAAGTGGATACATTAGGTGAAATTTTTTCTCCCAGCTGGTGCAGTTCTTTTCGACATTTTTGCGCTATCAAAATCAAACTCCGCAAGGTACCATTCATTTTCGGGATGCTTTAATAATTTGGATGCAAGTTCCGGTGAAATCATTCGTAGAACATGGAGATAAATTTCATTTGGGGATACAGGTATTAAGCTTTACAATCAATTCTACGAAACATTTGAAGTGAAGCAGCAACATGAGTACGCAAAGAGTTATTGGAGTACTTTATGTCGGACAGAGGATCTGTCCCTTTTCACTAAAGTAGTTATGTAGGATAACTCTTTGAGCCAAGTGGATTAATTTCGCACTACTTCATTTTTTAACAACTGACGCAGCAAGGAAGAGAGCTATAAGTTTGACCTGTCTGTATCTTTCGATCTGCGTATCTGTCTGTGACACCGGACAGCCTAAACGGATAGACAGATTTTGAAAATTCTTTTTTTGTTTGAAAGGTGAAGTGATCGAGGGTGTTCTTAGCTAGGTCGCGTATTTAAGAGGACATTAACAAAGATATTAATTAAAAATTTAAAAAATGTTTTTTGCGATTTTTCAAGTGAAAATATACTGGAAAGTTTAAAACAATAGTACCGAAAGAGAGAAAAATTCTACGTCTGATGAGATGTGTTTGCAACTTTTATGTAAAATAGAACTCGAATTATAACGTTTTTTAGCAAATGCGGCTAAGGCTTAAATTTACAGGATTGTTATTGTTCTCTGACGTTCTGACGAGGAAAGAAAACTCAATGATTTAAAGTGTTTATCTGTTGCCAGTTCCTATTTGTTGACAATTGAAATATTTGTAATGATTTTAGTATAAGAATTTTCAATTTTCCTTCTTTATTATGCTTTTACGACTAGCAAAATTTTACTGATTGGAAGCTACTCTTTATTGATCATTCAAAGTTAGAGAATGTTTTGTCCCGTATATTGTAATATTGAATTCAATTAAGAAAAATTATAGAAATATATTTTGATGCTATGAAATAAAAACGGGGCTTTTTTAAGATGTAGAAATTTTACTTTCTGGTTTAAAATTAAGCTACTTTTATTGAAACAATTTATTTCACATCCCATTTTTTTACATGATTTAAATTACACTAAGTAGCAAAATAACTCTGCCCCGGGTTCATAATTATTTTAAACGGTTTTAGTAATTGAACCATTTATTTCAAAAAACAGTCAAATGATATACTCTAAAAGTTCTCAAAAAATAAACTGATATGCATAAATATTTAGCTACATTTCTTTCAGTAAAAATTGATGTAACTGTGATTGAAAATTTTAATGCGCTAATATAAATGTATCCTTAAAATTTGAAATTTTGTCGTTTAATCCGTTTTTGAAATGGGCGATTCAATTATATTATTTCTTAATTTTGTAGCACCATGCGATACTTAATGATTTTTTCTACAGCTTATGCCTATAGGCAGAACATAACGCTATTATAGGACTTGAACGTACTTTCTAAATAAGTAGTAGCGTTTAAAATGTTTTTTTTTTTCTTAATTTTGTTTTAAAATTTTTAATAGTATTTTTCTGCCAATAAGATGGGCGTCTGCCGAATATATTCCAGGATACTTTTACGAATAATTTTAAAAAATCTAGTATTTAATACATAAATTTAGACTATTTTTAGTTTTTTCACTAGTACTTCGGTTAGTGTTTACTCATGATTTATTTTCGTTCTTATTGAGTTCGTCCAGTGGCGTGGCTAGGGGTTGGCAGGAGTGGCTCTTGTCATTTGCTTGTTTGTCTTGTTGCATTTTGACCGATAAGAAACATTAAGATTTTTTTTTTTAAATCATGTTAGTAGAAAAATATTTAAAGAAAATAAACTCATAAGAAAAAGAGTTGGAGTGGAAAATGAAACATCATAATCTTTTGGTTATCATAATCTCTCTCAATCAGCTATGGCTTACAACATAAAGTAGCACTCCCACATTTCCCATTTGAAATGAAGTATTTCATGTCTGACTCGACATTTAATATTCAAAAGTAAGCAGTTTTAATAAAGTCTCGATCATTTAATATTATTCTTATAAAATACTTCACTTCAAATAATGAAATGTGCAGTTTTATGAAAGGAAAAATTTAGAAAAATAATACTTCAAATAAATTTTAAAATTACTTACCAAGCAATTTTCTTTCAGGGAAGCCTCCTGTTCTTCTTCCTCTTCCACTGAAGTGCCCCCAATTTCTTCAGTCTCGCCAGGCGTTATAGTATCTTTTATGAACAACAGAGACTTATACGCAAACCACTGCGAATTATATCCACTTTCTGCACCGGGTTTTTTCTTGGTCACCTTAGTGTGTTCCTTGGAAAAGTACGACCGCAAACTTTTGATCTTATTCTTCACCTGCTGCGAGTTCATTTCATATTTGTCGCCCAGTACTTTCAGACATTCGGCCCTTACGATTTTATTCATATATGAAAAATGGTTCGTGTCCCACAGCACCGGCAACTTTCTGTAGTCTTCTATGAAATGTAGAGTGTCCTCTGAGGACATTGAGGTTGACATATTGAACCATCTCGCTCAGAAGAGAGCGCACTGAATGTTGAGGACGGTTGAAAAGTACGTGCGCTGCTGCATGCGTCATAGAAATTCGGGTCGCCGAACCCTCGAAGGGCATGCAGCAGCGCATGCGTATATCTTTCGCGCTTCTCCTCCCCTTCCGGAATGTTGAAGAGGAGAGGGAAAGGAAAGACGCATCGCAAGCAGGGCTGCGGAGTCGGAGTGATTTTGGACCAAAGGAGTCGGAGTCGCTGGAAAACAGGTTGACTCCGACCACCACCTCCGATTTGGATGAAATTTTATAGAGGCAAAAACATATCTTTGAAACTAACTAATACAAATTTTCAGCGTCCAGTATCCAAATCCTAAGCATCTAGGATCATCAAAAAGGGATTCAAAATGGCGGGTCTGCTTTGTGAAACGAATTGCTATGTTTGGGCTTATGCAAGTGAATAAAAAATATTTGCAGCAAAAATGCTATGTGTTAAAATAAAGTCTGGCCATTTAACACGAAAAGGATTAGTTTTGTACGGAGTCAAATGACAAGAGTGGCACTTGTCTTTTGCTCTGGAGAAAATAAACTTTTTGGGAGGTCACAGTGACTTCCGAGAATTAAGGTAAATGTGGTGAAATTACCTGCGAGAATTCTTAAGAAAATTGGACTTTTTGAGAGGTCACAATGACCTCCCATGACCTCCAACTGAGATACCCCAGCTTGCTACCCCCCTCCTAAAGTGAGTCCTGGCTACGACCATGAATAAAAATGAAACTTTTAAAATGGACTTAATATTTCAACCTTTGTTTAGGGTCTTTCCCTCTTCACATTTGGGTAAAAAAATAATAATAATAATAAAAAGCAGAAGTCGGGAGTCGGAGTCGGAAGTTTTAAAATCCCGGAGTCGGAGTCGACCATTTTTCCTCCGACTCCGCAGCCCTGATCGCAAGGACAAACGGGGCAGCTGTCTCGAGCCCCCAATCCACTTCTATAAACTAAGGAATAAAATAATTTTAATAAAAATTTAACAAACGCAATTTTAAATAGTTAAACAAGGAAACTGCACAAAAAATGGCATTGAGTTTCTTACAAACCGTTTTTGAAAAATTGGTTTACCCAAAGTAAATATCTTTAAGATGGGGAGGGGGTCACATACACAATATTATTGATAGGGAAACTGTTCAGTTGCACAATTGATCGTTTTTGAAACAATTTGTACTTTTAGGTAATGAGCATTACTCTCATTAAAAAAGCCGCAAATTCATAAAAATTGTATAAACATGACCACCACTTATAGTGAACAGTGCAAAATACTGTTTTTTTTTTTCAATTATTTTTTCCTAATACCTTTATATTGTGTAAATCATAAAAAAACAGACGAACAGACATGCAGACCGACTGACATTTTTCCCCATCTCAAAATCCTACTTTCCAATGCTAAATAGCAATATTTTTATGATGCAGTTAGCCAACTTTCATGCATTTTTCACCTTTCTTTTACTTTTAGTGGAAAATAGGCTAAAAAACAGATTTGAAAAGTGTTCCACTACAAAATACTTTTTGATCCTAATGTGCAAACAGTGATGATAGGTACAGCATAAAAAATTATTTGTATTTGAGGTTCACAAGCATATAAAATCTATAAAGAAGTGGTACTTACGATAATGCCCAAGTAAAATAATTTATTGGATGAACTACACCGCACTCTTGGGTAAGAAATGTAAAAAAAAAAACTAAAATTAAATTCGTGCTTTTTAGATAAAATCAGTGAATTGTGCTTGTTTCTTTCCTAAGAATCTCGCGGATTAATCGAGAGTTTACTGTATTTACTTTTAAAGTAAATTTCCCAACGATATTTTTTTCCTTTTATTATTCTTTCAGTCTTGCAAATAGATTTTTTTTTGGTGCTTAATTTGCTTTTAGTTCTACATAAATCTGGTATTTATTCCGTTATTTTTCACTCAAAATTACCTTCCTTTTTGAAGCAGTCTATGTTATAGTTATTGGAGTTGGAGTCGAAATGATTTTCGGGCAAATGAGCTGTTAATTGGATGCTTTAAGATTCCGGAGCTTGCGTGCTCTTCAAGCGTTAGAGAATACAGCAATTTTGTTTTGAAAATATTACGTTGAGAAAAAGATTTAAGCAAAACTTTACTGAATAAAATTTTTCGATTTTAGAATTGCTGAGCTTCCCCCGGAACTTTTTTTTGTGGTATTTGAATACCATATTGCGCACGATACCGCAAGAGTAAAAACTGAAGGTATTTCTCTATTTTCTTTTGAAATCTTAATTCCTGACGATTACTAAAACACAGGTGAAATGTATTTTGGAAAGGAAACGCATCGTTTCATTGAAAATATCAAAGATAAAAATTATGTAAAAATTGAATAAAGTGCTTTTCAGTTTTCTTGCGTATCGTGATATTCGGGTGTCACGTACGAGCGTGTCTCCAACGACGGGTCACCCAATTAGGGGCGCCCCGAGCATCAATTTTTGAAAGGGCGGAATTCTAAATTCGGCGAAGGAGCAACAAATTTTGCCAAATAATAAAATACGGATATGCAATTATGCATACATAAGTAGGGGAATGGGACAAAGTGAAATAGCGGAGCAAAGTGAAATGGCGAAATATTTTCACAGTTTGTAACGCCACCTTTCTAGCAATATTTTGACAAAGTTCCTAGACATAGTTAATTCCTGTCAACAAACAGATACATCTATAGATAAACGAAAAAAAAAAAAAAAAAAACATGCAAGTCATTTTCAAAATTTGATACACTTCATGGTTTTTCAAAAATATTTTTAGTTATTATAAAATTATAAAATTTTTGTAAAGATAATGTTAAGTATTAATTGAGATCTACTGGTGTTCAGTGCAGAACTTTAGTTTATATTAAGCAATTTTTTATTTTAAATGTTCAATGTAATTTGTCAAGTGTATTCGGGGCAAAGTGAAATAGTTCATTTCGTTGACTAATGCATTCATTTTCAAATTACCCCCCCCCTCCCCGTATGTATGTCTTTATTAATTATTTAATTTACATTCTTTCACTTGATTAATTCACTTATTTATTCATTCGTTCACTGATTTTCTTATTCGTTCTCTATTTTATTCACTCATTTCCTTTTCTCATACATTAATGAGTTCATTTATTTGTTTACTTTTTTATTCGGTTATTTTTCATTAAAGAGTCATATATTCGTTTATTTACGCATCCATTTGATGAAAATTACTGTTTATCATTAAATTTTTCATTGTAAAATATTGGATTTTTCACTTTCCCCCATGGTTTTTTAAAGTGTAAAATTACCACCTTTTTTTGAAGGTACAAAATAACTGCCAAAAATGAAAAATAATTTTTCAACGCAAGTTGACTTGCAAAATACACTATTCATTCTTTATGTACAGTAATTTTCAGAACAAATTTCCAATGTGTTCATGTTCATTTTGAAATAGGTCAGCTATCTTAACTATTTCACTTTGCCCCAAATTTCCCTACATCTTATAAAGAAGGGCAATTGAGCACTTAAAAATTTCAGTATTGTAATTACGTTGCCGAATTTGTCGAATCGTCAGACAAAATTTGCCGAATAAGGACATTTTCGGGCCCATCACAGTGACCTCCCGTGACCTTCCATCACCAAATAAATTATCAAGATATTTTCCTAGACGTGCTGCAATTACAGCACCCATCAATTCTAGTCTTGGAAGAGTTAATTTTTTCAGAGGCGCTACTCTTGATTTTGACATAATGAAACTTGTTTGAATCTTGTTATATTTTGCGATAAATCTAAAATAAGCAACGACTCCGTATGCTTTCGGGCTAGCACCACAAAAAATATGCAACTGAATTGTTTCTTCAAATACTTGGGAACAGTCTGTAAAATAATGTCTTGGAATTGAAAAGTGTTTTAATACCTTTAGCTCAGAACACCACTCCGACCACTTCTTCATTATTTCGGGCATTAAAAGTTTTCGTCCCAATCAAGACCTATTTCCCAAAGTTCCTGCATGATACACTTATTCTAATTACGAACGGTGAAATAAATCCAGCTGGATCAAAAGCACTTCCGCTGCCGTCTGTATACAACTCTCTTGGCCTACCTTTTAAGGGTTTTTTGTAACAATTCTAATAGGGGGGCAGTAAATCCAGTGCTAAACGAATCGTTATCGGTGTCCCAATTTTATACCTAGTACTTGGAAAGGATGTTTTATACTTTCTTCCTTATTTACACAAACATCAGATTTATGCCATTCTTCTTTTAATTTAAATGAATTAGTTTTGAAATTTTCTAAGATTCATACCTGCTTCTTTCAACATCGTAACAGCTTCAAAGGGGGGGTAATTTTTAAGGGGGGGGGGCCCGGGGAAGGGGGGGGGGGGGGGGGGGGGGGGGGGCCCCCCCCCCCCCAAAAAAAAGAAAGATTTTTTTTTTCAAAAATAAAGGTTTTTTTTTCGGTTTTTGTGGTTTTTTCTCCAAAAAAAAAAAAAAAAAACCCCTTTAAAAGAAAAG
>JAXGGA010015990.1:0-27721 GCA_038373865.1 Uloborus plumipes
ACGGAGAAATTTAAATTGAATGTTGATTCTGAACTTCAAGGCGGATTTCCTTCAAACTAACTTTGTAAGAAAATGGTTTTGATAAATAATGTATTGTAAAGTACTTTTCTGAATAATCTTCTGTGAGGACTCTGATTCCGACTCCGGCTCCGCAGACATGGCGGAAATGCAGGCTCAGAAAAAAATGACTGACTGGGCAGACGATTTTTTGTTTATTTATTTATTTGTTTTGTTTAATTTATTATTATTATGATTTTTTTTTTGGCAGACGATATATTTTTTTTTTGTTGTTAACAAAAATTTTTCATTCACGAGAGCATTTTATTCTTTATTTATATTTGACAACTGGCAACGGATTAAAAATGAAATTCAAGACATTTTATTAACGAACGAGTTTTTTTTTTTTTTCTTTCTTTGATAAAGTGTGTTTTGAAGTTCTTTGTACTTTTATTTTATCTGTTTATTTTTTTTTTCTTTTGAAAACGATTGTGGAATTTTTCTACGGAAGAACTATAACAGTTACATTCTTTAAAAGGTGCGACAAAACTTAATTGACTCGTTTATTTAATTTTTACGTGTCTATTTCATCTGATGAGAGGGGTATATTTTGCTTTTAGAAATCAGCTTTAAGTGCTATAGAGGTATGTTTGACATAATTTTCAGTTTCAGATAATCAAGAGAATATTGATTAGATGCTAGAATGCCGATGTCTATGTACGGGAAAGTAGGCTCGTTTAGTTCTTGACAGAACTTCTTGTTAAACCTAAGAGTTTATCTCCATTCCATTTTCTTTTACAATTTAACGTTACAAAAACGTCTTTTTAAAAGCTGCAGCGTTTAGAATACCGAAGTTACTTTAGAATAGTGAAAAAAAAAAAAAATATATACACTGAAGTGACAAAAGTCATGGGATACCTCTTAATATCGTGTCGGCCCTCCTTTTGCCCGGCGAAGTGCAACAACTCGACGTGGCATGGACTCAACAAGTCGTTGGAAGTCTTCTGCAGGAATATTGAGCCATGCTGTCTCGATAGACGTCCATAATTGCGAAAGCGTTGATGGGGCAGGATTTTGGGCACGAACAGACCTCTCGATGGTGTCCCATAAATGCTCAATGGGATTCATGTCGGGCGATCTAGGTGGCCAAATCATTCGTTGGAATTGTCCAGAATTTTCTTCAAACCAATTGCGAACCGTTGTGGCCCGGTGACATGGCGCATTGTCATCCATAAAAATCCCATCGTTGTTTGGGTACATGAAGTCCATGAATAGCTGCAAGTGATCTCCAAGTAGCTGCACATAAGCATTTCCAGTCAATGTTCGGTCCAGTCACACTAGAGGACCAAGTCCATGCCATGAAAAAACAGCCCACACCATTACGGAGCCACCACCAGCTTGAACAGTGCCTTGCTGACAGTTTGGGTCCATGGCTTCGTGGGGTCTGCGCCACACTCGAACCCTACCATCGGCTCTTACCAGCTGAAATCGTGACTCATCGGACCAGGCCACGGTTTTCCATTCATCTAGGGACCAACCGATATGCTCACGTGCCCACGAGAGTCGCTGCAAGCGATGTCGTTCTGTCAGTAAAGGCACTCGAGTCGGTCTTCTGCTGGAATAGCCCAAGAAATCCAAATTTCTCCGCACAGTTCTAGCAGACACGTCCATTGTACGTCCCACATTGATTTCTACGGTGATTTGACGCAGTGTTGCTTGTCTGTTAGAATTTACGACTCTTTGCAGACGTCGCCGGTCTCGATCTTTAAGTGCAGGCGGTCGACCACTGCGCTGTCCATGGTGGGATGTTATGCCTGAAATTTCATACTCTCGGCACACTCTTGACACAGTGGATCTGAGAATGTTGAATTCTCTAACGATTTCCGAAATGGCATGACCCATGCGTCTAGCTCCATCTAACATTCCGCGTTCAAAGTCTGTTAATTCACGTCGTGCGGTCATCATCACGTTAAAACCTCTTCACATGAATAACTTGAACAGAAATGAAAGCTCTGTAAAAGCACTGCGCATTTATACCTGTTCTATGCGATGCTACTGCCATCTGAAAATTTGCATATTGCTATCCCATGACTTTTGTCACTTCAGTGTATATATATATATAATAGAAACGAAAGCTAAAAACAAAAATTTAAGCAACAAATTACTTTCTGTACCTCTATCTCATTCTCACTATAAAATTTTTACCATCGTTATATGAAGATTTTGCCAGCACTCTTAGGGCCATGCTCCACATCAGCGTAAAACGCGACCGAAACTGAAGGCAGAAACCGAAAATCCGGGTACTTTCCATAGGAACACCATTGAATCCATTTTACGCTTCTGCCTTTTTTTTCTGCTTTACGTCGATGTGGAGCATGGCCCTTACAGAAGTTTCACGCCTGGAATGTAATGAAACGATAAACAAAAGACATATTTTCTTTTCTTAACCACACTTTTGCCAGATCAGACTTGGGTCTTATTACTTACAGCAAGTAAATATTTTAGAGAAATGTTGTTTGTATTCTTCATTTTCTTTCCTTGATCGAAGCTATTATAATATTGTCAAAGTAAGGTAGACAAACAGATAGTGGGTCAAGAAAGCCAAAATCCTGTTCGGAATTTTAAAGACAAACTCATTCAAGCTAAACAGCTTTGTTTTTGCAATTTAGGAAGCGTTACCTGACTTTGTGGATGCCTCAAGATACGCTTGTGCTAAATCCTGTGTGGAAAAAATGGTCTGACAGTAGAAACCTTGACTATCGTTTCTATATATAAGAAGCTAGAAATGGGTCAGGTATTGGTCTCATATAATTTAGTAAAAATAATCGCCACAAGATCCCTTACTACCTGAAGTTTTTTCTTTTCTGTACACTATGTGTATTATTTACTAACCGATGTCTTACGCAAAGTGAAGAAAAAATAATTTAAAATTGGTTCCTTCTCTAAACAGTGGGAAAATTAAGACACGTTTTCACCTACCATTTGAGGCTTTAATGATTATTTGATCCAGCCACACCGTTATTTCTAGTGGTGGTATTGCTACAATTAATTTCACAAACACTCATTAGTGTACGTGTAATTGAATCGTATGTATTAAAATCGAACCCGGTTAATGAAAGAACCATATTTCAGGGAAACATTATTTGGATAATCGGGATATTCTATTATCCGGGGGCACTGGAAATTTAAAGCAATATACAGACTATTATTTTAACCGAAATTCCAGGGAGCAAGTTCGATTATAGCGCAAAAAATAATAAATACGTTAATAATATAATAGTAAGGAAAATAATAAAGCAACAGAATGATGATAGCGACGGTGATTGTAATTATTTATAAAAATATTAATAACAATAAGCAGGAGAAGCATCAGCAGTATTAATATTATCATTTTTGCTTTTATTTTTAGTATATTTATTCATAATTATTATTAATCAGCATTTGTATTACTGCTATTACTGTTGCTGCTGCAGCTGTTGATGTTGTTGTGACTCTGCTTCTTTTTCTTCTTATTATTATTGCCGTTATTGCTGTTATTCCTATATTTAGGGCCATGATAGCCCGATCGTCAGGGCGTCGGACTCGTGACCGGAGGGATCCGGGTTCGATCCCGGGCGATCAAAGATCCACCGTCTTGATTAATGGTAGCTGGGGGACGTTAAAAATGTCGTGGTCACAAAGTCCTCCAAGTGAAACGATACCTCTGGGGGTGCTGGGCCAAGGGTTTGCTCGGCCCTTGGTTTGGTTCAAAAGGAACAGAGCGCTCTTCAGGGCCTTATCCCAGTTAAACCAAGAGTTTTGGTTGGTACGGGGGACCATGGAGTGTGCGAAGTGTTCCTATAATTATAATAGCTGTTGTTCGTGCTGTAGTCTACTACTACTACTAAGACCACTTCTAAAAATAATAATAATAATGCTCGTAATAATTATAATACTACTACTAGTAGTAGTAGTAGTAGTCCCAAGTAGCATCAACTCATTGGATTTTGCTCGGCCGATCAACTAACTCCTCGTAAACTGATTGCGTAACGCACGATGACATCGTTCCGATGAGTATCCGAGTACGGTTTTCGATGAGCTACTTTTCATCGGAAAGCGATATCCTTCCGATTAACTTTCTCGATGAAAATAAGCCGAGCTATATTCCACCGGAAAATGATATCCTTCCGATCAAGTTTCCCGATGAAAATTAGGCGAGATAAATTTATCGGAAAAGTATACCCTTCCGATCAAATTTCCCGATGAAAATTAGCCGAGCTATATTTCATCGGAAAACGATATCCTTCCGATCAAGTTTCCCGATGAAAATTAGCCGAGCTATATTTCATCGGAAAACGATATCCTTCCGATCAAGTTTCCCGATGAAAATTAGCCGAGCTATATTCCATCGGAAAACGATATCCTTTCGATCAAATTTCCCGATGAAAATATGCCCTGCTATAGAAAATTGGAAAGTACGGGGGTCTCTGGGGATGCTAAATGCTAAATGCCAAGCTACAAATGTTATCAGAAAGAGGTCGTAATGATTAAATTTTCTGATGAAAATTTTCCCAATGTCAAATTTTTATTAAATATGCAGTGTTGGTCTCATTAATCGTAGACTTGGTGGCGTGGTGGTAGAGCGTTGGCTTTCCGCGCCGATGACCCGGGTTCGATCCTGGTGTTGGACAGTTGCACCTGGTTGGGGAATCGCACTACGTCTGCAAAAGGTTGTGCTTCTACCGTAGACTGCAGCCCCAGTTGAAAGAAAAAAAAAAGAAAATGTACCAAAAATCATCGCCACGGAACTAAACTGCTCGTATATTGATCCAACTCTCATCGTATTTTGATCCAAAAAATATTGCCACGGAACTACACTGCTCGTATATTGATACAACTCTCATCGTATTTCGATCCAAAATTCATCGCCACGGAGCTACAATGCTCGTATATTGCTCCAACTCTCATCGTATTTCGAGCAAAACTCATCGGATTTTGCTGCTCGGATTCTGTTTGGACGATGAGACATATTGGAGCAATTCCCGATGAGAACTCATCGGAATCCGATCATCGGCCGATGAGAATTTCATCGGGTTTCGATGAATGGCCGATCATCGGCCGATGAGATTGTGCTGCTAGGGGTGGTAGTAGTATGATTTTCACTTTAATAATAATTATTTTTTTTTATATTATATAATTACTATAACGTGTTATAGTATATTACTATAACGCGTTATATACGCGTTAATAGCGGAATTATTCTGCATGATTTCTATATTCATACTGCCTACATAAAATCCATGAATCAGATACATATAACAATCATGACACATATGCACAGTAATTTTATTACAGGTTAATTACTGATTATATCACAAATTAACCAGCTTTTTGCTCTTGCGTTGCACTTTTTTGTGTATAAACACAAAAAAATGAACTTCACTTTAGAAAAATATATAACTTTTTTGGATGTCAGTATCCGATAAGACTATTCTATACACTAAAGAAATCTCCTCAAAGATCTCTTGACCTCTTTCGGTCCATTTCCGGAAACCTGGCTCTCAGAACCAACAGATGTTCCGTAACTTTTCCATTAGGGGCGGAAGTGCACAGATCTACTTTTATTCGGCTCATGAATTTAACGCGGTTTCCAACGAAGTGATGCTCGCTGCGTCTGGGAGAAGAACAAAAAGTTGACGATAAACAGTTCTTTTTGTTTAAATCACTTCTGTTTAGCTAATATATTATTATTTTCACTTTTGTTTTATGGTAAAGCACTGGCGTACCGATCAAGGGCTTCCCACGATGCAGCCATTTGTGGTGTCCCCCTTTCCCTCTCACCACCACATATTCAGTTTGTACGTAAATATGTTGCTCCCAAAGTTTTCATAAACAATTTAATCTTAACCATGATTAAATCAATCGAAATTTTAAGTTTGCTAGACTGCTTTAAAAGACAAAAATAAGTTCTAAAATCTAAACCATTAACAATAAAACAATAACGTTTGATTGATTAAAACTAATTAAAAAACTTCTTTGAAAATCTTTCAACTTGAAGCATTTATTTTCAATTTTTAAATCTATATTTCATGTAACTCCCGGGGCGTTTACTTCAATTACTATCACCGATATCATCAGCGATAACCAGTAGTTGGCCACCATTAATCTTAATATAGATACTTAGTTATTAAATGATTCTTTTCTCAGACATAGATGATCTGCACATCACATTAAATAAACATTCAGAATTTAGTTTAACCTCAAGTAACACTATTGAGCACTTCATTTCATAATAATTATAATTCTTACTCGAAGGAAATGGGACTTTCTTGAAACTTTCTATGTGGCATGGTAGATGCGCCGTCCTAACCTAAAATAAAAATTTGTGATTTCGTCTTTAAATTTTAACAGAGCAAGGTTTTTCAGTGTATTCACCAGGCAGATTTCAGGTTCGTGTACTTGATCACATAAAAAAGCATTTAAAGGGATGCTAGAAATTTGCCCGCTTTTTTTGCCACTGTTATTGGATTTATCTGTAGTGTGCAATAGTTCTTTAATTAAATAAATAAACATGTCTCTAACGAATGGCAATTTCAACTTTCGAATTCTACAGAAAAAAAAATGCCATAACAACCATTAATAAGTTCAGTAGATGCCATATTGAGGAACAAAAAGCATTTGTAGGGCAAAATTTATGTAAACAATCGGTTATTAAAAAAAGGATTTCGAAGTTCAATCCTGTCAGGTATACAGCTTCTATGCTATATGATTTTTAATTTAAAATCGTAGTTGACTTTAAAAAAGACATTAATTCACATGTTACTATTAACGAATTTATTAACGAAAAAACATTTATTCATGTGTTACTATACAAAGTAAAGAATAACCTTAAATTGTTCTTACTGGTTATAGGGCTAGCAGCTCTTTTCAAAATCACAAGCCTCCAAAATCCTCAAATCAAATCCCATTTGCACTGGACTTCTCCCAGTTTTAAACTTTGGTTTGCCAGAATGTTTGGTGATACTTTTTGGTCACCAAGTAAATCAAAAAGTGAGATTTTGCAGTGATAAGTACTAAATCCATTAGTGCCTGACATTTTTCCCCCAAAGATATTTTGTATACTGGTTACAAATAGTGTTTAATGGACAGGAAAAATAATAAAAAAAATATCATGTAAATTTTTTTTTTTTATTTAAAAAAGAAAAATCGTCCCTAAAAATGGACGCTAGGCACCAGAAGGTACATACTTTTTTTACCAATTCTTTTTTTTTCTGCTTACGATATAATATTTAAAAAAACATTTAATAAGAAGAAATAAAAGCAGCAATTAACATAAACTGGGAAATAAATTCAGAGAACAAGGAAATATCGGTGTTGTCGAGTATGAAAATCAGCAAAGCATTTGTTGTGCAAACTTACATTGCATTTCCGATAAGCTTCTTTATTTCAATGGACACATTTTACCTGAGTCTAATTTAAAGCAATATAACGACTGTCTCCATAATACCTAACTCAATCCGGTACTCTTGAGCTCAATGCATTCTGTACAGCAGCTTCTGAAAGGGAAAGAAGAGCGACAACGACTGTTTTTAGATTGAACCAAAAACCGGCTATTCCCGATCCTCCCATGCAACGATTGTACTGAGCAACTATATTTTGTTCATCGATTTCAATTACTTTCTTTTCGCCATTGGACTATCGCTTAACCCTTACTATAGGATAAACTCCAAGAAGATTCTATGCAACAGTTACGACATTGCTATTATTCCACAGAACCAACGCAATATTATCTTACCTATCATCGGCATTTATTCAAAACTTCCTCTCTTTTCTTTTTTTAACAACGTAACTTTAGTTAATGGGCATTTTTCAATCTGATGATCTTCTGGCACAAAACCTTTCTGAGACAAATTATCAAGTAGGAGCGCAAGAGAAGTAAATAAATTGTCCCTCTAGAGAGCAAAATTGGCATGCTCAGGGAATTCTGAAATTAAATCTGCAACCACTGCCCTCCCCCCTTCCCAAACAACAAATGCATATGCAATCCTTGAATTCTTCATCGAGGTGAAGAGCTAAGCTTCCGAAACAGCTTAGGGCTTCTTCCAATAGTCAGACTAAACAATAAAAAACACCTAATGCATTATTGAAAAGTAATTAAATACAGCAATTAATTAGTGTTTTGAAGAATTACATTTTTGAAACAGCTTTTTTTCAAAATTTAGCTTGAGTATTTTTCGTAATTTCAATAAATGGAAAATCAAATAAATAAATAATAAAATATTTAAGAACATTGTAATTAAAATTATATACTAATTAACTTAATTTAATTAGATTTTTTTAAGTTTTAAAAGTAAAAAATATTCATTTTTCAGGCTAAAAACATTTACTAACGTCTTTTAAAATAAATTATAGATTCTAAGCAAGAAATAAGTCACGGTCAAACAATGCAGCCTTTAGTGCCTAGCGTCCCTTTTTAGGGGCATTCTTTAATTGCTATAAAATCCATAAAAATTTTTAAATTTACGAAATTGCAAAAATAGGTATACTAAAACATTGATAAAGGTAGCACATATATGAAACATAGATAGACTTACTTGTTAATAATGTTAAAAACTTTTTGTTCTTGATATTGTGAACGATGTAAATCCTGATAAAGATCCCAAAACAATGGCTACAGAACATACTTTACAACTCTTATGTGCTGTAATCTGTTAATAATGAATTGAAACAATACCAAAGTAATAGTTGTACACTTATTTGGTTGAAATGTTCATTTTTGGGAAATGTAGTCTCACTTTTTGGACCGTCCCGAAAAGGGGACGCTTGGCATTAACGGGTTAAAGTTTTTCTCTTCTATCACCTGTCGTAGATTGAAGTAAAACCTGAAATATTATGAGACGAAGTTGTCTATATAAAAAAAAAAACATTTTTGGGATTTTCTACTGGAAGTGCTTGGAGAATTAACGTGGGATTTAAATTAGTACTTTTCCTGATATTCAACTAATTATTTACTTATGTATTTTCCTCCTCATTTTTGTGCTCAATTAATCAAAGTTCGACCTAGGACACAAAGCAAGTGAACTTGAAGCAGAAACGGACCACTTCATTTTATAATAGGTAGTAACCGAGAGATCACGCCGGCAGTAAAAACTTCAATGAACTAAGTACGTAAAATACACTCAGGCACATTGAAAATAGCGACCCAAGAAAAAAGCATCGGATTGAATTTGCCAAGTTTCGACATTGTATAGATTCCCTGTATTTGTGTCGTTGCTCACCCTGTATTAGTTTAATTGTCTTGATTTTGAGATCAAGTGAGTCTCTCATCTGTATCATTATGTGTATTAAATTTCATTTCAATCCGACGATTTCTTCTTGGGTCGCTATTTTCAATGTGCCTGAGTGTATGTATATATCTTTGAGCCTACCAATTTTAAAATAAAATGGTTCATTAAGTGACCATGAAATGGTCAAGCTTTACTGGCTTTGATATTATTTACCTGATGGATCACCTAACTAGGGTGAGTAAAAACTACTGTTTATATTACATTAATTTACATTTTAAGACATAGGGTTGGTTCGGGTAAGTGGGTCACTGGGCTAAGTGGGCCACCCCCTTAAAACTGAAATGTGCAAATGATTTTTGTACTTTTTTGTACTGTTCATGCTATATTTCCTCACAATCATTGGTTTTGCATATATTTGGGTTTCATGGAACTTTTTTTTGGATCATATAATTTATGTTAAAAAAAATTTCAAAAAACAATTTTTTTGCGAGTTCGAGCAACATTTTTCAAAGAAGTGTTTCAATGTAAATTTTTATTATTTTTCCTATGTTCATAAAGTTTTTTTGTAGATTTTAACCTAAAGTACACATTGCAATAAGAATTTTTATGCAAAGTATTATTAATAAGTGTTTAAGAGGAGGGGTCCCACTTACCCCTTGGTTTTTCTCAGTTAGGGTAAGTGGGCCCCCTCACTATGGTGTAAGTGGGCCCGCTTATAATAATGATGATTTCAAAATGAAAAGCAGTTCTGATGAAGCAATTTATAAGATGAAATGAAAGATAATGATGCAAACCTAGAAGGAATTGATTCTTTAGCTATAAAAACTGCAAAAGCTGGTAACTATGTATTTGGGAAACTTGCATAAAAGAAAAATTTAAAGTATTATGAAGTTCTAACTTTACAATATGATATAAATGAAAAAAATGCTGCTAAATTTAATAGAAAGAATAGAAATAGCTACACTTTTTATTGATTTGCGTTTATGTAAGTGATGTTAGAATTATAATTGAGGATGAAATGATAATGTCTCTCTCTCAGCAAACTTCAAACAGACGCTGCCATTAAGTGTTTCCATTTTTTTTCAACCTATATATTGTTTTCTTATTTGACCAAAATTGATCTTAATCGACTCTATTATGTTTTCTTTGTTCAATACTAATTTATACGTAAAAGCAAAAAATATGCCTAACGGCTTTTAATGAATTTCACAGACACAATTGTTTTGTATTATGCTTTATAATTTTCTGTCATACATAATTCAATGAAAGTAGATATCTCGTTAATGGATACATTTACAAAAAAAGTATTTCCTACTAAAATGTTACATACTTTATCAGGTAGGACATGCAAACCCCCTTTTTAGATATGCTCCCTTTAAATATAAATAAATGAGGGGTGGCCCACTTACCCCTTTCTAGGGGGTAAGTGGGATACCCACGTCATTTTTTAAAGAATACGATAGTTAAAAACATTTAAAGCATTTTTTTAGGAAATAATGCTGAACTTGTGTTTATTAATAATGTCTAAGATAAAATAAGTCAACAAGTTTAAACTTTTTTTGCTTTAAAGCTGTTGCATAAGGCTTTAAAAACGAACTGTTCTAAAAAGGGGGCCCAGTTACCCTAACCAGCCCTAATTCTTTAGTTGATAATTTCTTTTTCGCAGAAATTTTCTCATTTAGCTGCAATACATTTTACTTATTCTTACAAATATATTTTAAAGAAATACATCAAAGGATGTAAACTTGTTTTATGACTATGCATGCAATATATTCTAGCGAGTTCTGGCTCTTTTAAAGCACTGAACGTTTGAAAAATGCATGACGAACTCTTTACTTCAACAAAGTGTTCACTAAAAGCATCCATCGATTTTGTGAAGTCAATTTTGAGGATGAGAAAAAATGGATTTTTTAAAAGCATTATCTTTTCAGAATTCAGAGCCACCGGAAGATAAGATTTTTAAACATGGTATGTAAAAGTACGATAACTTAAAATAAGTAAAAATAATGATACGAACGATGTCAAGTACTTTACGTTGAAGGATACTTTTGTTTAAACATAACTCTAAGCAAACATTTGCTTTAGTATTTTAAATAAAAAAGAACAAAAGATTGTACTAAAGCTTTTAGACATTTCTTTTTGGAAGTATATTTGTATAAATTGGCTTTATGCAATCAAATCTAATAGTAATGTCTAAAATTTCAACTTTAGTAATATGTTCTTATTTGAGATATTCTAGAGCAGGATGTAACTTTTGATGCGATTATGAGGAAGGTATGAGTGCCTGTAAATGGCCATTATAATTTTTTAATAGATGGTAATAGTATTATCAGTAACAAACATTATGGATTCTTATTGTTGGTTCTCGATGAAGATAAAAACTTTAAATTCATTAGCAACGATAATGAAGTTACTTTCACAATCATGAAATTTCGATTTGTAAATGCATAAGATTATCAGCAATTAATAATATCGTAAGCATGGGCCCTCGCATACAGTGGTGCTCCTATAACGGGAGTTACCCAAGCCGTTAACTTGTGGTGCCACCCCCCCCCCTCCCAGCTCCCACTCACACACATACATGAAATAATGTTTAATTTTGTACTTAAACATGTTGGAATGCTTATTTTATACAGTTTGCATGAAGAAAGCTTGTGTGTGTGTGTGTGTGTGTGTGTGTGTGTGTGTGTGTGTGTGTGTGTGTGTGTGTGTGTGTGTGTGTGTGTGTGTGTGTGTGTGTGTGTGTGTGTGTGTGTGTGTGTGTGTGTGTGTGTGTGTGTGTGTGCGTGCGGTGTGCGGTGTGCGGTGTGCGTGTGTGTGTGTGTGTGTGTGTGTGCGGTGTGCGTGTGTGGTGCAACGAAAGTTTCAGTTAGCTAACATATATCAACAGATAAATACAAATTATGAACGCATGGTATGATAAACTTACTAGTAACATATTGAAATACTTTAATATTTGACGAATTTAAGGTAATTTGAAATGTATTGGGGCAATTTCGGGATGATAGTATTTATACTTTCTGAAAAAGGTTAAATCAATTTTAAATGTCACCCCCTCCCATAACCCGGGGCGCACGAACAATTATAGTGACGCTACTATTTGTATCAGTGAAATTCATGCCCACGACGTAACTTTTCCAAACTGAGCTGTTAGAGGTGCAACATGATTCTTAACCAAAAAAGAAACAGGGGTCCACCGGGTGTGCCAAGCGAAGGGAAAGTTTGAACAATTACGCGTGCATTTTTTGAATCGTCAGTGGTTTTTTCCTAATTCAAAAAATGCCAACATGTATGTGTATCTTAGTACGTACATACACAATATATGTACAAACTCTTATACATTGGTGTCTGTAACGGTAACGTTGTCGCTGGTTCAGTTGTTTTTTGTCGTCTAAAAAAATGCTTATTGGCTTAATAAAGCTTTCACTTCAAGGTGTCGGTAACAGTAATGGTAACAGTGTCGCGAGTTAAGTTGTGCTCTCCCGCCTCACTAATGCCCAAAAGACTTAAAAAGCTTCCACTTTTAGGTGTCATAAACCTCACTGTAATAGTGTCTCGAGTTCAGTCGTTTTCTCCAATCTCAAAAGTACCCAGAGGACTTAAAAAACTTTCACTTTAAGGTCTTGATAACGGTAACGCGGTAACAGTATCGCGAGTTCAGACATTTTCGCCCAACTCAAAAAATGCTTACAGGCGTTAAGATGCTTTCACTTCAAGGTGTCGATAACAGTAATAGAAACAGTGCCGCCAGTACAGTAATTTTCTCCCAGGCCTTAAGAAGCTTTCACTTCATGTGTCTGTAACGGTAATGGTAACAGTGCCCTCGAGTTTAGATGTTTTTTCCCATCTCAAAAAATGCCCTAAGTTCCTAAAGAAGTTTCATCTTAAAAAACAATGTAAAATAAACTTGTTAACAAATGAGGAGCTATCACATTTTTTAGTTTTGCTGTTGAAATTCGTCAATTAATTGAGAAAACCTGCGGCTATCATCTAATTAGTAAGATTATAGACATATTCCGTAGCTGACATTAAACGTATTTTTTTCCTTACATGACTTTTTTTTTCTTTTTTTAATCTTTGTTTTGTTATTCGACTACATAATTCTCAACACATACTCTTTAATTATTATTTTTATTTACGTATAAATAAATCTTCCATTGTCCTCTCTTAGTAATCCCTATTATAGAATGATCTGCAGAAAAATTAGCTAGGTTTTGTACTGGTTAATAGCAATGACTAGACCATTCTGCCAATCACGTTTCCTATTGGCTTAATACCATTAAGAAAACCATTAGGTGGTGCTTTTAGAACTCTTCCTAATTTCGTAAGGATTCGGTGTAAAAGCCGTGATTATTTCCTTCTTTCTTTGCTCTGGCCCATCACAGAAGAATAGAAGTTTCATGACAACTATTGCGAACAAAGTTTTGTTTTGTTTTTCATGCTATCAAATTTAGAACGTAATTTATTTGATTAAAAAAATGTGACTTTCGGCTTAAAAATCACTACTGTGAAGAAAAAAGTGTTCATTATGTTATTAATTGTGGGTACGCTAGTTATTTTATTTCTCATGTTTTAACAATATAATTTCAGTGTAGCCTCTTGCGCTTTTTACAGTGTCGTTGAAATCATATCTCTTAAAACATAAATACTTTTTATTTAGCATAATCACCCAATCAGTTACTATATCAAAAGCTTGTTTTATGCTTTACGTAATTATCAACTATAAACTTCAGTCACTTGAATCAACTAAAAGATTCAGTTTAGTAAGGGAGTTGATAAGCATTTTGTACACTACTAGATTTACATTTTTCTTTTCTATCAAAGGTGCTGAAAGTTGAAAAACAACAAATTAATGCTTATGTTTCAGGAAATTCTTGTTAAAAACAATTTTTGAAAGTATAAAAATAGAAGATAGGATCATTTGTTTGCTAGTAAACAATAATGGAAAATGAAGAAACATTTTGCTGCATACAAGGCTTTAAATGAAAACGTTTTTACGTGCTACGTAGTCAAATTATTTATTTAATAAATTGCACATGTCTAAGCCGTACTTTTAAAATTGCATTACCGGAAATATAGCCTCAAGTTACAAAGGTTACTCTAGAAGAAATTATTTGCTGAGCATACGATCATAATGCGAACATTTACCAAGCTTAAAAATGCATTTTGTCTGAAAAGGAATGACATAAAGTAAAAAAGGTACTGGATATCAGCAGAGTTTGAATTCTGGTTGAATTATGTTTGCTTGAAAAACGCTTCAAGTGCTGTTGTCGAAACTGTATCTACAATTTGAGTAAGTCGATCCAAAAAAGTGATTCTTATGTTCTTTAATAATGCTCGTGTTTTTCAGAATGTTATCTTTTTTTATTTATTGGCATTGTCATTATATATATATATATATATATATATATATATATATATATATATATATATATATATATATATATATATATATATATATATATATATATATATATATATATATATATATATATATAAAAATGAGTGTATGTATATATATATACTTGTTCTCTATACAAATCCACAGTTTGCGTCAGATTTTCATCAAACTTGACACAGAGGTTCCTTGATGCCCTAGAATTCTCATAGGCGGGGTCTTGAAATTTTAAAAAATCTAAAAAGCTCAAATTTAAATTTTTTGTCAAAAAATGACCCTTTTATAGGAATCTAGCCTATTTATATTGTAATCGAGATAGGCCTTTTAGTATTCAAATTGATGAAATTTAAGATTTTTAAATATTAGTATTTTCCAACAATGATTACGATTAAAGTAATAAATTTTCAATTTAAGGCTCACCTATTTCCTTTTAGCATTGAAATAAGTAAAAAACAATCATAATTCATGTGGACTTTATAAAAAGAACCACGGATTTGAATTTCAAATTTGCAATGCGACAACAGTTGCGTCTGTAATGGAGATAAGCCTTCAGAACGAGAAACAGATTTATTTCAGACAGATTTATTAGATTGAGTTATAATAATTTTTACTTTGTAGGTGGGAACAGTTAATAGAGAAAAGTTAATATTTTGAATTTGGCGGGTGAATTTGATGCAATTTTTTCACTTCCATGTGCATATACACTGAAGTGACAAAAGTCATGGGATAGCAATATGCAAATTTTCAGATGGCAGTAGCATCGCATAGAACAGGTATAAATGCGCAGTGCTTTTACAGAGCTTTCATTTCTGTTCAAGTTATTTATGTGAAGAGGTTTTAACGTGATGATGACCGCACGACGTGAATTAACAGACTTTGAACGCGGAATGTTAGTTGGAGCTAGACGCATGGGTCATGCCATTTCGGAAATCGTTAGAGAATTCAACATTCCCAGATCCACTGTGTCAAGAGTGTGCCGAGAGTATGAAATTTCAGGCATAACATCCCACCATGGACAGCGCAGTGGTCGACCGCCTGCACTTAAAGATCGAGACCGGCGACGTCTGCAAAGAGTCGTAAATTCTAACAGACAAGCAACACTGCGTCAAATCACCGTAGAAATCAATGTGGGACGTACAATGGACGTGTCTGCTAGAACTGTGCGGAAAAATTTGGATTTCTTGGGCTATTCCAGCAGAAGACCGACTCGAGTGCCTTTACTGACAGAACGACATCGCTTGCAGCGACTCTCGTGGGCACGTGAGCATATCGGTTGGTCCCTAGATGAATGGAAAACCGTGGCCTGGTCTGATGAGTCACGATTTCAGCTGGTAAGAGCCGATGGTAGGGTTCGAGTGTGGCGCAGACCCCACGAAGCCATGGACCCAAACTGTCAGCAAGGCACTGTTCAAGCTGGTGGTGGCTCCGTAATGGTGTGGGCTGTTTTTTCATGGCATGGACTTGGTCCTCTAGTGCGACTGGACCGAACATTGACTGGAAATGCTTATGTGCAGCTACTTGGAGATCACTTGCAGCCATTCATGGACTTCATGTACCCAAACAACGATGGGATTTTTATGGATGACAGTGCGCCATGTCACCGGGCCACAACTGTTCGCAATTGGTTTGAAGAAAATTCTGGACAATTCCAACGAATGATTTGGCCACCTAGATCGCCCGACATGAATCCCATTGAGCATTTATGGGACACCATCGAGAGGTCTGTTCGTGCCCAAAATCCTGCCCCATCAACGCTTTCACAATTATGGACGTCTATCGAGACAGCATGGCTCAATATTCCTGCAGAAGACTTCCAACGACTTGTTGAGTCCATGCCACGTCGAGTTGTTGCACTTCGCCGGGCAAAAGGAGGGCCGACACGATATTAAGAGGTATCCCATGACTTTTGTCACTTCAGTGTATTTCATGCCAGTGGACGCGGCAAAGCACAGACAACATTTCTCTTTAATTTTCACCTTTTGATAAGACTATTTTTCTGTAAACGTTCAACTTTCTGTAATATTTTAGTTTTTTTCAAAGTTTGTACCTAAGAGACTGATTGATGCAAATTATTTTATACCCATATGAATAGAACTCTTTCAAACTTATTTTCCCTGAATGCTATGTTGTATTAATAAGCACCCGGGCAACGCCGGGTATTAAGCTAGTATATATATATATATATATATATATATATATATATATATATATATATATATATATATATATATATATATATATAATAGATATAGGTTACAGAAATGGCTAAACCCATTATTTGTAAATTGGGGCTTCTTCTTTTTAGATACTAGCAGTGAGAAGAAATTTAACATGACAAAGTATAACTACTCCATTTTCCTATATTTTTTCGACTCATTTTTAAAAATATAATTTTTACCTGTAATATTATTTTTTTTAAAACTAGTTACCTCAAAAAAAAAAAAAAAAAAAAGCTGTGCAAAATCTATACTTCATACATTTTTATGTCTATTTCCACATGCATTTTCCTCATTAAAAAAAGAATAAAATACAGAGTAAACATGAAAATTATACTGAAAAAGAGTTTTAATCAAAAAACAAGATGAAGACTCAAATGCCGAATACCCAAAATGGTTCTACAAGATAGAAAAAATAATGGTATTTATGTGATACAACGTCAAGACAACTAAACCTTCCTAATGAGAACGTTTCGAACTACTTTCAATTCATTACTTCTGACCGAAATTGTGATGGAGATGTGCCAAATTCACTTATTGCTGATGTTTCCTTTTTTTTTCTTCAGGAAAACAGATATCAGTAGTTTGTGTTCAGTGAAAGACTTAAGTAAATATTGTGGCTTTAATTATAAGTAAGGTGACAGTTAATCTCACATTCATATGGAACGACAAAAAGTAAACAATTAATATTTTGGGAACTTGTATTTTTACATACATACATCTACAGTTAAATCTGCTTATCAGTATGAATATTTTTAGACAAAAATATAATGAAATATCTTAATTATAAATCGTATATATGACAGCAAAATATAACTTGCCGGCCACCTTGTCTAGTGGTCAGAGTAGTCTGCTATGGATGGTGTGGACCCGGGTTTGAGTCCCGGCTTGGGCATGGATGTGCTTTCTCTCTCCTGTCCTTTCTGTGTGTGAATGTGTTGTGTGTAAGGTTGCCTGCCCTTTAAACGGGTCCCTATGGCATGCGTGTACTGTGGAAGTCGGACTTCACACCAAATAACGGTACAGTTGGAAAAGTGAAGCAGCGCACCCCAAATTGCCAGTCTGGCTGGCACACGACAAAAAAAAAATATATATATATATATATAACTTCCTTACATGCAAATAAATTAAGTACAACGCTTCCATAATATTTGAGTTTTTTCGTAAAAACAAATATTATGTAACGTATTTTTAAAAACTTCGCATTATTATATGACAATTTCTGCGTTCTTGAAATGTAGATGTATCTACATTACTAAATAGTTCCGCGACTACAATGGTTTTTCACCAAATCAATGGAAAGTGCAAATCGACCGATATAATTACGTTTCATCATGCAACTATGTCTTGTATAACTATTAATGATTTTTAAATCTTTCCCTTCGAACTGTAACAGTTTATGCACATTTGAGATATAGATTGTGTCTTTATCGTTTGCAATTACCAGTTGGTGGGACTTTAAAAAGTTCATACTTTGATCATTTCAAATGGTCAAATTATTTCAGGAATTTTCCTTTAGTACATTTGGCATATTTAGAAAGAAATTATACTGATTTCGTAATAAAAAGAAGCGAATCAATATAAAACTGGATTTAAAATAGCAAGTACCGATAAAAAGTAAGTTAACATATCTGAGACTGCATTTGTACTAGAAAAAAGTTGTAATTTATTTTGCCTAATTTCGTGTAAATTTTTTTTTAATGAATATACAGAAAAGGAGGTGAATTGCAAAATGAAAATATTGCAGAAAGAGAAACAAATAATAAATACGTAAAGTATTTAAATAAATATTAAGAACTAAAGTATAAAAGAACGGTTTAAGACAGGTAGCATACCTAGAAGCATAATATCATCGGCCGATGATCGGCCATTCATCAAAACCCGATGAAATTCTCATCGGCCGATGATCGGATTCCGATAAATTCTCATCGGGAATTGCTCCAATATGTCTCATCTGCCAAACAGAATCCGAGCAGCAAAATCCTATGTTTTGCTTGAAATACGGTGAGATTTAGAGCAATTTACGGGCAGTGCACAGGAAAGTTGATCGGAAGGATATCGCTTTCCGATGAAAAATAGCTCATCGAAAACCGTGCTCACATACTGATCGGAACGTTGTCATCGTGCGTTAAGGGATCAGTTTACGAGGAGTTCGATGATCGGCCGAGCAAAATCCGATGAGTTGATGCTACTTGGGATGTATGCATGTTGGTTGATACATCTGTCCGTCCCCCTAATAATTTTTAACTGAATATGGTTTTTCCCCTTTGCAATCTATTCTATTCCTGGTAGCTGCTTTCACCAAGATGAACCAGGCACAATTCCCCAGCATAGGTCGGGAAATGAACCCAAATCCTCTCTCTGATTATATGGAAGCCTTAAAACTTAATGATAAAAGGTAAACAAGTTGATGGAGGTGAGGGCAGCTCATTCTCATGTTTCACTTTTTTTTTCAGACAAAAATGCTGCAATCAAAAAAAATATATATATAGCGGGAAAAAAATGCATAAATGAACATTTTTTCTCCGCTTTTGAAGATTTCAAAAATAAATGAATAAAACCAGCACCTTTTCAAGGAGAAAATGAATGTGGTATTATACAATTAGTTTTTTTTTCTTCTGTAATTAGAATTCGTACGCAGTGCTTGGTTAAATATCAGATTTTGCAGTCAACATCTAAAGCAACCACCGTTTTTAAAATACTGAAATGCTTCGTAAGCATTTATGATATCTGCTCAAGCTCTTGGCTTTAACAAGAATCCTCGAAAAAATACTGATTCATTTTTGAGATAGTTTTTAATATCCTTCATCTTATTTGTCTTGTTGGTGAGTATCAGTTCCTCAAAATCAATGCTAAGAACTCAAAAAATATGTCTATTTTTGTGTGTATTTGTATTTTGTGGTTTCACAAAGTATTAGTTTCATTTTAAATGGTTAATTTTTGTGTGGGTTTAAAATATCAGAAACTGTGATTTTTCACCATACACACACAAATAAAAAAATAAATAAATAAAATTAAAAAAAAAAAGTTTGCTTTCAATATAGTCACAATGATAATTAGAATAAGTTACTCATATCAAGCATGTTTAAAATTTGCATGTTCCCTTTAATCGAAACCGTTTGCTTAGTCAGTGGCATAAATTATCTGAAATCGATATATAATTATTATTAAGGTAGGAGACGGAAAAACAATTGGAGCTTTTTTCAAGATGTGTCGCTTGCGATACAACAGCAGTCTGCCAAATAAAATAATGGTGCGAAGTGTCATTAACTATCCAAAAACTATGCGTATAAAAAGGAAAGAAAAAAACATTCCGAGTGTAAATCAGTTTTTTTGTGAGAAAATCGTTTCCGGAAAAACTTATGAGCTTTGTTTACTTATATGAAAACCCCTATTAAAACGTTTTAATTATTATTTTCAATCAATTCATTCAGATATATTTTCTAAAATGACTTCCAGTTGCGTGTTTTCTCGAAATGGAAGAAATACGTGCAAACGCAACTGTATTTTTAGACTAACAGCTATGCTACTCACTTTTAAAGGCATTGGCACATTAAATAGGCTCTAACTTATGCAGCAAGATCCATAATGATCTGAAATTGCTTGTCACAACTTTTGCACAAAAAATTCATTTTATCGAGAAACCCTTATCAACATAAAATCATTGCAGAAGTTTCTGGATTCCGATATAATGTGGAAGATTCCTAAGTTACTATTCAGGTTTTTATTTGCATTTGGACTCGAACTTAAACATGATGAATATAGTTTTAAAAAGATAAAGCGTACAAGAAAAGCTGGAACAGGTTTCAGAACAATTTGGCTTTTATTCCAGAATGCATCACATCATATTTATCTAGCCTTTTCTTTAATGTATGGCTACTTTTCCATGGCCCACATACCTTTTAATATAACTGGAAACATAGACAATTTTGCTTTCACAATAGTAAATGACATACTATTTTATAGAAAGAAAACTTTGCTTCATATATTGGGAAAATTATGCTTCGTTCATAAAGATATAAACAAAAGCACTCACCGTTTTGTCAGAAAGAAAATTAAATTAATGCTCGTTGGAGTTTTGCTTTTTTCATCTGTGTACTTGTCGTATTCAATGTTTTTAATTACTACAAATGACGATATAGTGTCGACTGATGTACAACACTTCAACAACGTTTCATTTATTTTTAACGTACTTGATTGGCTGCTATATATTACATACGTTTGCATAGGGCTGCCCACCCACGTGGTTTTTTACTCTTACTTTTGTTTGTGTTTGGAAATGGAACTCAGATGCATTTGTAACTTTTTAAAAAGCATGAACAGTGAAAATGAGTGCACAATCATAGAAATTCGCAGACAGCGCCTAGCTTATTGCTTTATTACTAAAATAGTATCCGGAGTTGATTCTGTTTTTAGAGAAATTACTTTACTGTGGTTGATAAAAATACTTTTTAGATGTTCGGTCAACATGTATGACATTTTTACGAGAACTGGGTTTGAGTATGAATCATCTGAAAGAATATTTGTTTCTCTGGATGTAGTGTTTGATGTCTCGCACCTTCTGATAATATGTATTTTGGCAGGAAAAATTGCAAACAAGAGAAATGATGTCTTGAATTCCGTTATCAACCTGTGTGAAAATGAACGTTCAAACCAGAAACATTTGAAAAACGAACTTCAATTATTTATGACTTTGATTGGTCATTCTGATTTAAGTATAACAGCTAATGGAATACTTCCAATCAATACGGATACTGCGGTAACCGTACTGGGTATAATCGCTTCATGTTCTGTCGTGATATATCAATTCAGTTTTCCAAATAATGATCAAAATAAAATATTAGATTCCTCCTAACAGTTTTTCTGTTATCTTTGTCAAAAACATACTGCATATGTTTATGACTATGGCTGGTCATTCTAACTTAAGTACAAACGCTTTTGAAATATTCAAAATCAATTCAAGTCTTACTATACTTGGTGTAATGGTTTCATGTCCTGTCGTGAATTCACAATTCAGTGTTTTAAATAGTAATTGCAATAAATATTGTATTCATCATAATACTATGATCCGTTTTCATTTTGACAGCGCGCTTTACATGTTTATGACTATCGTTGAGGTCATTCTGATTTAATGATTACTGATGGTAGAGTATTTTTAGTTCATTCAGACACTGTTGTAACTGCGATTCCTGTTTTTTTTTTTTTTTTTTTCTTTCTTTCTTTCTTTTTTTTTTTTTGATAATTTTCAAGAGTAAATACTGGATTCATCCTAGTAGTACAATTACCTCTCATTTTTAACAAATTAACATTGTTTACAAATCAGAAGGTAATAAATTGCATTTGCATTTAACTGCATTATGGGATTGCTTATTAGCATGCAATTTTTTTGAAACGTTCAAAGCATCAAATATTTAGCTTGTGCCCATTAGCGCTCATTTACCCTATTTCTTAACACATTTGAATGATAGGAGTGAAATACATGAACTATTGGAAATTTCATGTTTTGTAATCAATGTAGTCATTAAGAACGCTGTCTCTTACCGATGAGGAATTAAGCATAAAAACATACTCACCAGGGAGCCATACTGTTGTGTAAAAATAATTTTTTTTTAAATTACTAGCAATAAATAGAGCACGGTAAAACATGCTTTAAAGTTTGGCGAAATGTTTAAGTAAAGTCTCCAAATTTATCGAGTTTTAATAACTTATGGCAGACATATCTCACTTGAAGAAGGTCAAATAGCGTGATCAATTTCTCGCCAAATCTTTAACTTTAGCAATTTTTTTATAATTTCGTCACATTTTAGACCTTATAATTCGATAACTGGCTGATGAGGGCACAATTTTGCAATGCTCTTTTTATTAATACCCTTCTTAACTTTCATTTTTATTACACTTGGCATATGATCCGCTGGTCTTGGGGAATCATACCCCAAGCAGTATTGTAAGGGAAAAAAGTTAAAAATACATTTTAAACAAAAAAGTAGGTGTACTAAAAATAGCTGAATGAAGTTGATACCACCAGTGTACTGCGACAAGTTTTGCATTTTACTCGTTTAACAAACATTGGAAAAGTACAGTAACTCAAATGCATAAATTTCAATTAGAATGTTGTGCTCGTTTGCTCATGGAAAAATACTTAACATATTTTTCTGAGAAAAACAGTAACGCTGAGGGTTTAAATTTAAATGGAAAATGAGGCTATTAATATTTAAATGGCTTTTATATCTTATTTTGATAAATACTCCCTTGCCTAAGGCATCAGTAAACAAAGGGAAGCAGTCTGCGTTGCCTTGTAAACATAACTCGACGTTAAGCTCAAACAATAATTCCATAAAAATACCCTTAAGATTTCACAAAAGCTGTTTTCGTACCTTGTTGTTTAGTAATTTTCCGCATAAATTGTATTTGCTAACGCGTTTTTAAATTCATGCATCAAGTTTTAATGTGATAAAGAAGTTAGATTTTTTAAAGAGGGATAGAGCTTTGTTAAGAATAAACTTCAAAGGAGAAAATGACAAATATAACTATTTCAATAAATTTAATTAATACTTATTCGTGCATATATTTATATCGTCGACTTAGAGTAACAATAAGATTTCCTAACACAGAAATAATAGTAAGATATTTTACTTACTATTAAATAGTTCTGAGACGACTAGATGTATACTAACAGAATCACGTTTTCAAAAAAAAAAAAGTTTTATATTAATGAGAAGTATACTATATGTTAGCAAAGTTTCTTCTGTAGGGTAATTCGGGGTACCAAACCCCACCTAAACATAGACTGGTTTTTAAAAAAATCCGTTAACGCAAAATGAAAAAACTATAACTCCTGTCTCTATTAATGCAGTTCTAGATGCTGCGTAAAATCTAGCATTCGAAAAAGGTTCGATGCAGCAATATTATTAGATAAAATATCAAAACGATCGATCTATTTAGTCAATCTATTAGTGCTTTAAAAAATGTTGGAGTAAAGTAATGAAAATATTACGTAAAACTGCACAAAGCACACTTGCCTCATTTTTAACTTTCAAAGTAATATAAATAAATGAGATTATGTTTCATAACTGAAATTATTTTGGCAAATACACAGGAGTTTGTCAAGTAACTACACTGGGTCTATTAAAAAAGTCGATGCTTATTTTTTCTCCGTAGTTACTATTCTACCCACATAACCTGCAAATGTTAGTTTCTGGCAAAAATAATGCTTCTCTGTTCTCTCTCGTTTTTGTATGAATAGGTCTTTGAATGAAATTATTTTGCAACCTTTAGAAACACAAATAAGAATGATTAAAAAGTGATGTTTCGAATTCAATAAGCCCCTTCGTCAGTGACTGGCACATAAGTAGAATGAACAATGGATTGGGAGAGCTTAAATACAAAAGAAACAAGATTTAGACCAATCAGGTACCAGCATGTGCTGAGCGGGCCGTGGTGGCCCGGCAACAATGTTTGCCCCTGGCTGGCGGCAACCACGTTTTTCTTCAGTGATGCTACAACGTCCGACAATGTTGCCTCGCCGAACGCCTTCCTGATTTTTCCGCCACCATTTTTTATCATGCACCTTGATGTATAAAATAATTACAAGAAGGATGACTCTGGGAACCTGTAGATGACTACCATACGACCGAGCGCTGTTTTTTTCGGAAAAAAGACGCCAGATACAGCCTAATCTAAATTAATTTTTTTTACGACACCTGAAGTCCGCTCCATACTTATACGATGACGCCTGAAGTATCCTGTGTGGATAGGAGACCTGCACCGAATTCTGCTAAATGATGTCTACGGTCCGGACGGTTCCGAAATCTGATCCTGTATGATAAAATAAAAGAGTGGAGGAAACGAATAGATAGCCCTACGCCTACCGCCAACCAACGTGGTCCCTGAGTACATGTAATAAAGGTCTAAGAGAAACTTAGAAGTCGGCCCAATCATTCCAGGTACTTTCATCATTCCTTTTGTTGCAGATTCAACATTTTATGTCCTTCCGGAGCATCTCCAAATTTTTTGTAGGTAATTGCACGTGGGTCAAAAATGGCTGGGAGAGCGGTCGAGTCCTTGGGTAGCGGTTTTGTTTTTCAAAATTTGTTACAATGCAATGTTTTCCACTAACGACTTAACTAATATAATCAAAATCTAACCACTTCACCACAGTGCTGTTTAAAGCGTAATTTATTCGAATGAGTAAAGATTGTCCTTCTTCTTTTAAAACGCATGGCAATATCTTTGGCAGCTATTTTTCTTTTTCTTTTTTTCTCACATATCACCACTTGAAAGCAATACTACAACTAGCTGTCGTGGCCGTCACGAAACTTTCTTCTATATCTATCTTATGAATTCCGGTTACAAAATAAAATACTCGCCCGAATAGTTGGAGACAGCTCAAATTTCCCAATTATCGCAATACCCCTGCAAATGCAGAATCAATGAGCGAAATTGGAAATCATTGCAAAAGCCTTGTTTAGATTAATTGCAAACATTTTATTTGTCAGTAAAAAGAAATTGGCAACAGTTAAAAATTTCAAATCATTGAAATTTTTCAGATGTTTTGATAATTAAATAGCGTGAAAGCGATTTTTTAATGAATTTATTTTTCACATTATTGACTAAGCGCAAAAATTACCCCACCCTCCTCCTGGGGCGATTGGTGCCAAAATTTAATCAATGCTTGCTTCCATATTGGGTTAGTGTTATTCCAAATTTCATTCAAATCGCAGCAATATTTCTCAAGATATAGCAGGTGCAATGACAAAATAAGCATTTTTGATTGCTCCACCCCCTTTAAGCAATTGACACAAAAGTTGAATCAGCTCTTGTACTCTTTAACGTCTACTTGAGTACTAATTTCGTTCGATTTCGTTCATTATACTTCTCGAGATATAGCAGTTACATTAAATAAGAAGAACGCTCGATTGCTCCACCCTCCTTTGAGATATTGACACACAAATTGAATCAACACCTGTACTCAATAGGGTCTATCTATGGACCAATTTTCGTTTGATTCCGCCGGTTACTTCCTGAGATATAGCAATCACCCACGCGCAGAAAACGTGCGATTGCCCCCCCCCCCCCCCTTGGAGGAATTCGCTAAAAAAATCAGATGCACCAGTTCACATAGTGGTACATATGTGCAAAAATTTTTGTTCGATTTCATGCAGTAGTTTTTGCTCTAGCGCGGCCACAAAAACTGGTCACACACACACACACACATTTTCCAAAAATTATCGAAATGGACTCAGCGCACCTCAAAACGTGCAAATTCGTCAAAATTCGACATTCGAAAATTTTCACGAATCCAATACTTTCTTCTACATATTAGATATAGAAGAAAGTAAAAAAACAAAAACTGCCTCTTTTAAGAAAAATCAAGTTTATGCATTCGTAATAAAAGTAAATACATCAGTGAATTTACTTGAAAAAAGTTGTTTGTTTTGAAAAGGCATTATTCCATGAACTTTAAAAGTCTAATTGGAATGTTTTTATTTCCTTAAGAGTAAAGAGAAGTCAGTATAAAAAGAAATCAAATGCATTATCAATCTATTAACGGCTTTAGAAAAGCTTTTTGAAATTTCTGCAAATAAGAGGTTGTGATCATTTCTGAAGGAAAACAAATAACAATTTCTGAAGGAAAAAAATGCAAGAATTTGATTTAGACAAAGAAGCTATCAGTGTGCTTTCTTGCATTGATTTTCAAAAAATAATAATTTGGAAAAAAAAATAAGTGACTATCTATATTTAAAACTGAAAACTTCCTTTGAAGAAACCTTTCAATAAAATCATTTAACATTTCTTTTCACTGATACATTTCAAAACTGTTCAGAGAGCTAAATCTGAATAATACGTGATCCTCCATATAGTAATATATATATATATATATATACAGGGTGTCCACACCAATCGTGGACCAATAGCTAATTTCTAAACCGTTAGAGATAAGTATATAGTTTATTTAGGAAAAAATCTCAAAATTATGAAAGGAATTTTGGGTCTATTCAATGTTTTTCAAAAAATCAAATTTTGAAAGATTTACGAAATTTAAATTTTTATACAGCCCCCCAGTCCTATCAATCATATTTAGTAAAACATTCTTGACACTAATGTTCAAAACTAAAAAAAAATCACTCTTATACCACAAAAATTGACCGAGTTATGACGTTTTGAAAAATCAAGATTTTGCATTGTTTCTTGACGTCATCGAGAGATCGCTTAAGGGACCGTATGCGAAATCCTTCAAAATCTCGATTTTTCAAAACGTCATAACTCGGTCAATTTTTGTGGTAGAAGAGTGATTTTTTTTTAGTTTTAAACGTTACAGTGTCAAGAATGTTTTACTAAATATGATTGATAGGACTGGGGGGCTGTATAAAAATTTAAATTTCGTAACTCTTTCAAAATTTGATTTTTTGAAAAACATTGAATAGACCCAAAATTCCTTTCGTAATTTGGAGATTTTTTCCTAAATAAACTATATGCTTATCTCTAACGGTTTAGAAATTAGCTATTGGTCCACGATTGGAGTGGACACCCTGTATATATATATATATATATATATATATATATATATATATATATATATATTATATATATATATAGATATAGTATATATATATGCTAAAGAAATGAAAATATTAAATACATGTTTCTGTTAAAGGCAAGTTGTATATGTTAGAAAATTAAAGACAAAAAAAATAGTTTATTTGCTTAAATTCGAAGACCAATGGAGGTAAAAAATGTTTCAGTTTTAATGCAATTAAATATTTCTATTTATGTTTCATTATTTAAGTTTTATACTGCTTGTCTAAGCGCAAAATTGGTATCTGCAGTTGAGCTCAAACTGAGAT
>JAXGGA010015991.1:0-27720 GCA_038373865.1 Uloborus plumipes
ATTATTAGCTGAGAATTATAAATAGTTTTTAATTAAAAGCGTTTTCAATTTAGCGTAATAGATAGATACTGTAATTTAATTGTGCATTACTTCTCTGATTCGACAGTACCGAAATCAATTTATTGATGTAAAAATTTGGCTTCGAAATTACAAATTAATAGAACATTAATAAATAAAGGTAGCGGAAAAATTGAAGAAGATATCTTCATCATTAGACCGTGTGATGAATCGCATTTTCGTGCATTTATGTGCAACAATTTCCCCTACATTTCCCGCTTTTGTTAATAATGTATTACACACTTGTTTATAATGTTAAAATAAATAACTTTCTTAATAGTGAAGTCTATGTGTGCTGCTTGCCTTGAAAAACTGCTTGAGGACTAAGTTTCATATTTAGAGCAAATGTTTTATTGTATTCATATATTCCAAAAATGATTTTTCTGTATCTTAATAGTTAGAAAGTATTATTATAACGAATGAATACATATGTATGAATGTGTAATGCTTTAAAATATCATTAAAATAATAGTAACAGACTTTAAGTTTATTTATGGTTTTGGTCAAATCTGTTACCAAATTTCAAGTCCGTTACCATAGTTTTTTTATCAATATTTTAACAACTGCAAACATCGTGTTAAGCTTCAGGAACGCTAGTAATTTCAAATTAAGTTGGTTCTAGGCGCTATAATATAGTTTAAAATTGAGATTTCATATTGATTTTGTATGGTAATGGACTACAATTTTCCTTGCAACTTAAAGTTTTACAACATCATTTGAATTCTTAATTATGCATCAAAGTGTACAACCAATTACTTTTTCACACACCTAAAATATGTGACTAAACATCTGTTAGTGTTTCTGAAAGAAAATAGCAAGTTAAAAAAGTACTTAAAAATTCTGAAATGTAAGCATACGGTGAAAATGACCCATAAGTAAATATGATGTAAAACTTTATCCCAAAATCAGACAAAAATTTATACGCATTTTCAAAAAAATTTCCCACCTAAACTTAATAACCCATAGGCACTAAAAACAGACTTAACTGCATTTTACAGAAATGTGTTTTAATAATTGAATTTTTTTTCTTTAGATAGCAGCACATATTATGCAAAAACTAGACGGGTTGGTTTAACCCGCCAGCACTATTTTGACTCACTTTCACCTTTTCAATTTCAAATTAACGAAATAAGTAAATTTCGAGCATTTACTCTATTTACAATTCTGTGCTGAGTTTTCAACGGCATTAGTATGTGGGTCATTTTCATTTTTCGGTGCCATTTGCTGTCCGTCAAAAAAATATTTTTTTAAAAATTTTTGAGTAACTTTAAATAAATTTACTTTTTGGTATGTTTATTAGCAGACAATTTCCAATACAGGCATTATAATTTTTAATAATATTTTTTGTTAAGAAAATGGGTTTTTTAGGAATGAGTTGAAGAGGAACGAAAAATACAGCTGTCCAAAAAATAAAGACTGAAGTTGAACAACAAGAATTTGAATTTAGTAGTCAAATTTTCCACTCTGCCATATTTTGAAATCATGCTTCATACTTTAAATTACATTTTAATAAAGTTAATTTGAATAAAAGTGAAAATTTTAATTTTTAACTAATATCAAAGAGTTGTCCAGAAATTAATGTCATGTCTGTTACCATACACATTTTTACAATTTTTAAACCTTGTGCATTGAATTCTGGAATGACAACACTTCTATAGTACTGAAGCACATGGAAGCAAGAAATAGCAACAGTCATTTTGAATGTTCAGTTTTCTTTAAAGGAAGTAGAAGTCTTTTATTTGTTTGTATATTTTTATTATGTCATGTCTGTTACCTTAATTACTTGCATAAAATATTTTTTTTAATTAATTATTTCAGCTAGATAATTTAGTTTAGTGGGATTGTACTCTAAATCAAGTAGAATTTTTAATAATTTTGTAGAATTTTTTGCCCCACAATTTTTTTTTTCTTAAAATGTCATGTCTGTTACTTGTCATGTCTGTTACCATATTTAGTAACAGACATGACAAATCAGAAATGAAAAATTTTTCAAGAGAAACTGTACGAAAATTATTAAAATAGTGTAATATAAGTATGTTTGATTAAATATTTTTCAGAATTATGCTTGATCCATAGATTTTTTTTTACAAACTTCAAATTTTCAAATGACACCCAATTTTGAAAATGACCCATAACTGAGTTTTAATGTTAAATTTAACTTAATTCATTAAATTGATATGTATAAAACTAATCATGAAAGATGCAAACGCATCTTTCATGATTCTCAAAGGCAAGATTATAATTAAAAACAAGATTATTGTTTGAAACATTAAGTATTGCCTGGCTATAATTATCTAATCTTTTTTCTGTCGTTCCATCGGTTTTGGATTATATCTCGAAAAACTAACTACAAAAGCAAAATCTCAAAATATTTTAACAGCTAAAAAATAGTTTTGACAACTTACCTTCACTATCATGCTTAATCCCCAAATTATGTCCGATCATATGCGCCAAAACAAATGATGTCAGATGAGGCTGATAAATATTTCTTATCTGAAAAACAAATAGGGTAAAACTATCATTAAACTCTTAACATTTCGATCAAATTATTAACAGAAAGTCAGCGAAATTTTTTCTAAAAATTTTTTTATGAAATTATTTTAGAATTTGAATGCTTTTACGAGCTTCTGTTGAAGGCGAGTGTGGGGAAAAGTGAAATAGCGAGGCAAAGTGAAATTATAAAATATTTTCAACTTTCAGTGCCGCCTAATCATAATGGGGAGTACATGAAGGTAACCACACTCTCACCAAGATTTGGAATTGTGTTAACCAGGTTGTAATCCTAGTACGGTGTTTATGAAATGGTGGCAAAACGAGAAAAGCGGGGTTTTTCTGTGTTATAGTATGCTTGATGCTCATCTGTTCTTGTAGTGCTGTGAGGGCACCTTGTATATGTACCTCTAGTACCAAAAGCATTAAAATATCTGAAGGACACCATCTATGCGGCAGTGATTACCATTACCAGATGGCACTGGACGCAACCAGGACGACGCTGGACGTTACCATCACGTAGCACACCCTTAAAAAAAAACCTTGTAACTGTCTGTCCATGAAAGCCTTGCTTGGCACTCGCGAGCAGTTCTACTTAAAAAAGGGTGGATGGGTTGTGGGTGATAACTTCCCGAAGTTTTCAATTTAAAACTTGCATTTGCTATATCCTTTTGACACATTCAACTAAACTATGTATTTGAAATTAGCATCGTTCCACGTTGTTTGATACGGTTCAAAATGCTTTTTATTATTCTTCCCGTTATTGTTATCTTACCTAACACCCCTATTTTGGTAAGATCAGAGAAGACCTGACGCATGCGTAAATGCGCGGAAGGTTTTTCCAAAGAAGAGCAGACAGTAGTTGTTTTGTACCACCTGATTAACACAATTACAAAACTTGAGTTTGGGTGTATTTTCATATACTCTCTATTGTTGTAAGTGCAATACTTTTGGGTATATGGCGGTTCGAAAACGAATAAGTCATTTACAACAATGCTGTATATCAAATAGAATTAATCGAGCAAAATTATATTTCGAATATTTAAATTATCGAATGGGATCATTCTGATATGGAAAGATCATACTGCTGGCGTGGTGGGTAAGGTGTTGGTCTTCCACGCCGTGGACTCGGGTTCTGACCTACTGTGGCCAGTCGGTGGATTTTCGTGATGCAGAAAATCCTCAGCTCCCATGTCGTATGATTATGCGGCATGTAAAAGATCCCTTAGTGTATTCATTTGGCTTTGATTATTCTTTGGCAAAATTAAATTCCTAGCGCAGTTTCCCATCGAAGAAAGCACAGGTGCCTCCATCTTGTTTAATTTATGTTCTCATTTTGATATTTTTTTATTGTCAATAGCATATGCATTTTTTTTTCAATGACACATGCCCTTTTGCAGTTTAATATGAAACAAGATTACCAAATTCTGTTATGAAAATCTCAATTTATGTCTTACTTTCGTAATTCCAATAGCACTTGTGGTGCAAATGCTGTCCAGGAACGCATGGCCACTTTCACTGTCATCAAAGTCAACACTCCTGGAAAGAGATTTTTATCAGAAGAGCACACACAGAGGAAATTCCGCTACATGAAGACAAATAAAAGGAAAGAGAATACTTTCTATTTATTATCTTCCGTGAATTTTCTTGATTGTGTTTTTTCCGCAAGTTTAAGAAGAGAAAATGAAAAAAATAAAATTAGTTCCTTAATTGCTTCCTGCGAGTTTGACTCAAGAAGATAATGAGATTTTTTCGAACTGTTAGCGATGACGTTAAGTGATGGATTGCGCATCGAAATTGATTTGGAAATTGATGGGTTTGAAGCTACAAGTGGCCGAATGAGAGAAAGTAAAAAGTTCGGAGAAGTTTATTTTTTCAAGATTAATTTAAGTGCTTATAAACGCACATTTTTTTCAATATATTAAATTAATACTGATGAAATATTTCAAAAAGTATAGTATCTAACAATAACTATTTTACTGTGGAGAATTGATTAACGATATAGATGCGTTTAGAAACTCTTCACGTAAGGCAAAATTAGATAAATGACATAGAATATGTATGTGTTTTGATGAAATGCACACACACCCAGCAAAAAAAAATAAAAAATAAAAAACCGGCTCAAAAGCTTGTAAAAATCTGCAGAAAATGTAAGCATGTTTGGAGCATGCTTCAAAAGATCTGCAGAATATTTAGAGGAAACTAAAAGAAAATAAAAATACGGATTTTCTGCAGATTATATTGAAGACAAAATGCAGATCTTCTAAAATTCTGCAGAAATCCTTAAAAAAACTTATTAAATAAAATTAATAATTTTATATTTGAAAAAAAAAAATCCATTTTTTTTTTGCGGATTATTTTTAGTTGGGCAATTATTTTAGACTCGTATAAAACCAATCACATCCGGCCAGCGAAACTTATCTGTCTGGTCCGTTGTTTCATTTAATGTTTACATCGTTTTTATTTTAACGAAAAGCACGATTAACAGCAATATTATAACTTTGGAGCAGAATATTCGCAAATTGGTGTCTAAAAAATAGATGCGTTTAATAATAAAACCCATTGAATAATTTTAACAACAATTATTGGTTTTTATTTTTCTTTCTTTTTTAATATTTTCTCATGTTACTATACCTTTCAAAGGCATTAAACATTTTAGGGCCTTTTAGAAAGTATCAAACTTTCAATTTAAGTAAAAATAGGTCGATTTTAAACTAAATTGAATTAAACCTCAAAGATCAGGGACGTCATTTCAAGTTTTTTCACCGGGGGGGGGGGGCAAAGGGTCCAAACACAATACAATTTCATCGGAAAACATAAAAAACCTCGCCCACTTATATGTAAATACATTGATTTCTCAAAGCCAGGGGGGGGAGGGGCAATCGACCCCCCCCTGCCCCCTAAATGACGGGCCTGTCAAAGATATTTGATTCTGTACACTGTAAAATGTAGATGTGTTTTTACAGTATAATATAGCTAAATTTACAGTAATTTTACAGTAATAAACCGTAAACTTGCTAATTTTACAGTAATAAACTGTAAAATTGCTAGTTTCACTGTTTATTATATAGTGCATTTAACAGTTTTAAACTGCAACCTCTGTTGCCAGTATTATACTGTTTTTTTTTACAGTATAATAAAGCTAGTTTCATGGTAAACATGCTAATTTTACAGTAATAAACTGTAAAATTGCTAGTTTTACAGTTTATTACTGTGCTTTTGCAGTTTTAAGCCTCTGCTGCCAGCATTATACTATAAAGACAACAGCTTTTTTTTTGCAGCGTATCACCCCCCCCCCCCCCCAATTGTGCAGCCACCTTGTTTCTTTTAAAGTGATAGCAAATAATGCATTCAGCATAAATAAAATCTTTTTTCGCTTATGATTGATTCTAATAAATGAAAGCTGTTTCGAAACGACAAGCAAGTGTTTCTAATATTTAACCCTACTTTGACATATGAATTTATTCTGTGGTGATGTGATACTTTTTTTTTTTTTTTTTTAAATTTCCTTTCTGTTATTCGTGATTTCAAATCATTGTATTTGTATACATTTTGCATAATTTTTTCATTTAGTTTTGCTGCCAAGAGAAAATGGCTAAAACCAGACTTTGTTCTATACTTTCAAGTGAGAAACAGCACTGATTTTTAAAGTTTATTAACCTAGGACGGATTATATTTAAAAAAAGAAGGAAAAAACATATTTCCAATTCTCAATTTAATAATTAATTAACTGTAAAAATTCCATTCCAATAAGTTTTTATGCTTATTTTTGTGTTTTGAATTACGATCTCTACTGACTGCAATAAATCAATATATAATTAAATGAATAAATATATAAATATAAAATAAATACAAATGAGTAGCAAAATAACCGAATATGAAATAAAAATGAAATAAAATAAAAAATGAAATAAATAATTCAAAATAAATTAATTTAAAAAATGTTGAACAAACTGCACACTGTAGCTACTTAGAAAATTTCACTGGGGACATTGTTTCATTTATTTATTTATTTTTATTTATTATCACTTTTTAATCATTATTTTTATTGTTGTCCTTTACGGTAATATACTACCGTGCAAAAAGTTTGAATGTAAAAGATGAAAACACGTTTGAGTTTACTCTAGTTTTGAGTTCTATCCATTATATTTCAGAAAATGCCGAAATACTTACGTTAGCAAAAGTGCAGTATCGATTGATATTCGATTGATTCTTCTACCTCCGTACTCTCGAAAATCGTTCAGATTGTTAGTGATGTTAGAATCAATTTTCATTTGATCTTCTAGCCATAGCTCCAAGTATACCAAGTTTACGGATGTATTTAAAGGCCGGTAAATCTGAAAAAGATAAAAATGTACAAAATCAGTACAATTTTAAGAATGTTTTGGAGGTTTACGAATTTCAATTATACTGGGGAACAGCGGTTCGGTTGACTTAGATTTGTGACTTGTTTTACCAAACGTTTGGCCCTTGAGTTCAATTTCAGTCCATAACGTCAAGTTTTTAAGCTATATAAAGCTCCAAGAGACCAGTTTACAAAATGTAGAAAAAAAAATGTTAAAAAAAATATATAGAAAAGAATTCTTTTTAGGCTAAGCAACCTCATACATTGCATACACTATACAAATGAAGTTGTATTTTTGTCTGTCGGATGCACACGGAATTATTTTACGTTCTTTATAGAAAAATTTATTTTTGGGCTGTGGCCATGAAGTGATTTAAAATTTGTCACAAATAATTTTTGTAATATTTTGAAAAAAAATCCCTTCATTTCAATTTGCAAAAATTTACACAGTGGCCACGGCTTATATGAATCGCGTTTGTACTAAGTAGTTTTGATTAAATAAAAGGTCTGATTCTCAATAAACTGGCTAACTCAATAAAACTGGATGTATTTCTGATTTTGGCGATTTGATTCATTAAAGCAGTTGATTAAATTAACCACTGATTCAATTAACCAGCGTTCCCTGTATCAACAAATAGAAGAGCAGTTGGGCATCCTGTGATGCACGCACTTTAGCTGAAAGAGGTCAGTCACATTCATAAAAAATTTAGAAAAAAAATCTGACAAGAAAAAACTAACTATATTTCTGAAATCAACACGCCTGTTTTACAATAAAACAACTCAAAAATTTAACGTTTTGTTAAAAACGTTAAACTTTTGTTAAAAATTGTAGACGTTTTGTTAGAAATTGTAGTTTTTATCTAATGTATACCTTTTCAGTAAGTTCACGAGAAATTTTCATATACTGTAAAAAATGAAATGTTGTTTTTACAGTATAATGCAGCTAATTTTATAATACTAAGCAGTAAAATTTCTAATTTCACTGTAATAAACTGTAAAATTGCTACTTTACAGTTTATTACTGTGCATTTTAGTTTTAAACTGGAACCTCTGCTTCCAGTATTATACTATTGTTTTTACAGTATAATGCAGTTAATTTTACGGTAATAAGCTGTAAAATTGTTAATTTTTAACCGATTTCAACAAAGGAGGAGGTTATACAATTCGTCGGAGAATTTTTTTGTATGTTATAAGATTATTCGAAGACGCCTGGACCAATTTCAAAAATTCTTTTTTTGTCCGAAAGGGTTACCTTTCCTATTGGCCCCATCGTCTCGTGCTCTGGGTTTGGTAACGGGAACCTGCATAAATCGATCGAAAAAGAAATCGGGATCACAGTTATCGTAATAATGACAATTTTGAATGCAAGGCTTCTCTAGATTACATAATGAAATTCATTTCTATGGTCTTTTTGAAATTTTTACGTATTTATACGATTACTCGAAGACGCCTGAACCGATTTCAAAAATTCTGGTACCGATAGATTCGTCATTTTTCAGGTTTCATTATTTTTAATTGACATCAGGTTTGATAACGGGATTCTGAAGAAATTGAGAAAAATCTTCTCATTTTTGCTCAAATGTCAAGCGATTTGTTCGAAATGATTCAATATGAAATCCATTGTTATAAAACGTGGTTGATATGAAACAGTAATAAAAATGATAAGGAGAACTGAATGAAGGCTAAACTGAATCAAACATGAAACTCATTAGCGGTCTCGTATGTAGTATTTTTGACTAGAAAGAAAAATGTGAAATCCTTTGCATGGGATATGAGTTGGTTCTTCAAAAACCTTTATGAGGGCATAGCTGTGCCCCGCGGTCTCACCCACGTTAATAAGATCTCCATCTATTAGAAAAACGATTTTAATTACATCAGGCTATGATATGTATATAATAAATATATAGTAAAAATTACACGGGGAAACGCAAAAATAAAAGAACTTTTGGAAAACAATTAGTAAGCTCAGTCTTACAAAATATTCAAGTTTTGTTAATTTTTTGTTCAGAGATAGCCAGTGCAACGCCGGGCCACGTAGCTAATTTACTTAAGAAAATAAGATGAAGTTTCGTAATGGAAACATTACCTTATTTCTGAAGTTCATTTATACTAAAAAGAATGAAATAAAAATATTTTTGAAAAAAAAAATTGAACCGACTTCATAACTTCACTCGGCAAGTGCTCTAAAAAGTAAAAAATAATTTTATTCTTTGAACACCCATTGATATTACATTTAAACATAAGTTTTGAAGTCGGTGCAAAAACTATAGGTAAAATGATGTTAAACTATATTTTGCCCACATTTTTCAGAGAAACCATTGAAATTAAGAGCTGAATATTTGCACCATTACATAAATATGTGGTTGCCGAAGTAGTGTATGATAATGCGATTGAAGAACCTGGATTCATTGAAATTCATGTTTATAGTTCAATTATAGTTTCGTATGATTCTATTTAGAGTTTTTGCACCGACTTCAAAACTTATGTTTAAATCTAGTATCAATGGGTGTTCAAAAAATAAAATTATTTTTTACTTTTTAGAACAATTGCCGAATGAAGTTCTGAAGTCGGTTCATTTTTTTTTTTTTTTTTAAATATTTTTATGCAATACTAAACTTGAAAATTGCTAGTTTTACAGTAATAAACTGCAAAATTGCTAATTTTATGGTTTTAATGCTTCCAGTATTATACTGTAAAACAGCAGTTTATTTTTTTTCAGTGTATGTACTAAGATTCAATTAAAGGAGCATTAATGCATATGCAAGGATATGTTATAATAATCACCAGATCCACATAATTGATCATTTCGACCGCTGCTGCAGCAACATCAGAGGGCGGACGGTTATACGTTTCGAACTGTTAAGAGAGGGAGAGAGAGTAAATATAAAACCGAAAAAGAATCATTAAAAGGTAATTCAGTTTTTGAAATAATTAGTAAAACGTTCTTACCGATTTTTGATCAAAAACAAGAGCTGCTTCTATGTATTTGTTTCGCATTGTTGCATCATTCTGAAAATATAATTAACAAGCATAAACTTTTAATGTTCTGTGTTGATGCTGATAAGATTTCTATATACGAGGGCTGATAGAAAAGTATCTGATATAATTTTCGTTTGGTGAAAATTAAATGGATATGGATTAAGCACGCTGGCATGAGTTAATCTTCAATCTTTGTGTGCATTAGTAAACTTTTTCCGTTTGTCAATTGCACAAGTCACTGGCGAGCAGAGTTTGCCTGAGTTAGGACTGTTGTAATCTCGTCGGATTTTAAATTAAAAAAAAAAAAAAAAAAAAAAAAACGGAAGGAGCGATTGGAACAGTGCTACTGCATAAAACTAGGCGATGCCCACGAGGAAACCATTCGAAACTTGTAGACTGCTCTCAATTACTATTTCTCAGTACATTTCTCCCACTTGATTTCGACGTTTTTAGCAAACAATCAGACTTTTGTAGTTGAATAGTCTCCTTACTCTCCTGATATGGCCTTTCGTAATTTCTGGCTGTTCCTCAAACTCAAGAAGAGATTGAAAATATAGTTGCTCGCTCTAGCCATTTGTCGTGAAATTAAAAAAATCAACATAGACACTACGTTTTACATCAGTTAAAATCTGTGTACTAGCAAGTGACGCCATTGACATGTGGGGAAAAAAATCACACATGCGCAGAAAGGTTTAAAGTCGGCTCATTCAAGCGCGCTTGTTTCATATCCATCAGGTTATTACACAAAAATAAAGTTGGATAGTTTTCTAACTGTCCTTATATGATCAGACCAATAGATCAATTTCATGCAATCCGTAGAAATTTGTACTTACTTCTGTGAAATAAAATGGATTTTCTTTATCTTTCATTTCTTCTTTATTTGCTTAAAAGAAAGAAGAAAAATATAAATATTTTTGCTCTTTACAAAAGTTTAAAATGTGTGTTTGTAAATTTAAAAATAATTTAAAAAAAACATTGAAAAAGAAAAGCTTAAATTGTGCCAATAATAAAACTAGCAAAAAAATACCATGAAAAGGAGTTTTAAAAATTCATTTTTGTTGTCAATATTTTACCGCTGAATTTGGTGCTAAAAAACATGCCTTTATAATTTAATTACATGTATGATTTTTATGCCTCATCATTCATTCGATCTTTTTCTAAATAAGTTCTTCTCAAGCATTCTCCAAAGGTTCAATCCCATGAATAATTTGTTTTTGAATTTGTTCGTCATAACTCTTCCTCTTATTAGTCAATCTTAAAATCGCATTTCAAGAGGAAGGGAATTAATTTCTCTCACGAGTGCTTTTTTCGAGGCTAATGTTCCTTTTAAACTTCACAAAAGTACATTTCATCTGGCGAAAAATAATCTTGAAGAATTTCACATGGCAGTTTTTTTTAATTTTAAAAAGTGCATTAAATAAACGAAGAATTTGCTTGAAGAAGTTACGAAAGTACGTTTCACCAGGTGAGGAATCTCCTAGTAAAATTCACGAGAGTGTATTTCAACATACGATGAATTTCCTTTTAAATTTACCAAAGTACATTTCATTAAGGGAAGAAATTGTTTGAAGAATTTATAAAGGTAGGTTTCACCAGGCGAAAAACTTCCTTTTAGAAAAAAAATGTATTGCAACATGCGAAGCATTTCCATGTAAAATTTGCACAAAAGTGTATTTTACTAAGCGAAGAACTTAACTGATTATTTTACAAAAATAGGTTTCATTAAACAAAAAATTTCTTTGCATAATTAAGAAAAGTGCATTTCAAGAAGCAAACAATTACATTGTTAAACTCCCAACAGTGCATTTTACCAGTCAAAGAACTTTCTTGTAAGATTTATAAAAAATATATAAACACTAATTAAACTAATTTAATTTAATAATATTATTCTGAAAGGGTAACTGGGATTGAAAGGTAATTAAATAGTCAGAGAAAAACTATAAATGAACTGTTAACTTACCACATTCAAAAATATCTTCTGGGAGATAATGGTACAAAAGATGAGGGTGGTTTTCCTGAGGAAAAGAAAGAAAAGAGAGGCATGAAGTACACGACACATGAATATTTATTTTGTGTTGTATACTTCAAAGAAAAGTTAGTTGACTGAACCGTGGATTGAATAAAATACATTCCATCCAATTTTACCATCCAATTTTATTACCATTCTGAAAAGAAGATGGCAAAATTTTGTACTTACACAAATCTATAATGTACAAAAAAGTATATAGAATGAATCTGAAAAGTGGGAGTACTTTAGGGGGTGATAGAACACAGTTATACGAGTAATACTCGTCATAGAATGTATGGTTTTAAACTCAAACGGCGAGAAGTTAAAACTTAATTTTACTGTGAAACATTTAAGAAATTTGAAGATGAATGATAAGAGATTCTTCAAAAACGTTTTGTAATAACGTGTTGTAAGAATGTAATTGGTGCATCCTCAAAGCAATTGCTCAAATCTGGCAGTTGCAATCAGCGGGACACATACTGATAATCATTTTCAGACACCAAGCATTTCTTGAATATTTTCGGATGGAATAAGGTGCAAACGCTCCCAACCAAGATTTCAAGATGGTTTTGCGTCACTGTCGCCGAGTGTGGTCTTGCATTGTCATCCAACATTAGAACGCCAGGTTTTAGAAGTCCAGTGCGCTTTTTCCGAACTGACCCATTAGCAGTCCAACGTGTCGTCTGCATACAAAGCCCTGACATTTTCCTGCAGGGTTTTCTGAAGCTTATTAAAGCGGTATGAAAAATGTCTCAACAAACTTGGTACTTACGTGGAAAATAAAGCTGTGCCGTATCTTGCGTGTCTTCTTGTATGGTTTGACTTTCATACACACCTCTGCGCATAATCGCCAATTGATTTTCTGACTCAAACTCGTATTTTAAAACCCTTTATAAATTATTTGTCTACAACCGATTGATACTTTATTTTCACAAGCAAATGGAGAATCAATGAAAATAAATAGTAATTTTGTTGGTTGGTTGGTTGGGGTCATATCCTCAATGAGATTACAAATCATGGTGTGCTTGAATAGTCTTAGCTATATCAATGGCATTATAAGAGTAGTGAAGAGGTAAGTGTGGAAGCCTATTTAAGTTGATGAACAAAATTCAACAGCTTTGAACATAATTTGTACTATTTAAGTCAAATTGACCCACATACCTATAAAGCAAAAATAAAGTACCGATAAAAATGTATTTTTGTCCTGCGCGATCAAAAGAAAATCCACTGCAAGCAAAATTTGCATTCTTAGATATATGAGACAATTTACTCAATTTTGGCTTTTATAAGTATGATTTCCTGGGAATGCTTTCTTGGAAATTTTCCCCATAGCTGTTCAACACACACAAAAAAAAAAAAAGCAATCTTATGAGTTAATTTCGGATCTCATTATATGAGTTTCAGCTCTTTATAAAAAATTGTGATGTAATTTTCTATAAATATACAAATTTAAGAATAATCAAAGCAAAAATCGACTTCCTATCTTACATAACATTCGTTTTCATTCTTTATAAAAATCTATCCGGTGAGAGACTCACCAAAAACTTTCTTAGATCTCATTATGCGACACATTACCGAAATCATTAAAACAAGAAAATGAAAATATTGAGTTTTGTTTGATAAATGAACGCCAATGCGAACATGCAAATAAACTTTATCTGTCGCTTCGACAAATCAAACACAACGTATGAAATGCAACCATTGGAAATCATTAATGCAGACAGAGCAAAGGAACGGACAAAACGTTGAATACCTCGTACGCTTTTGTGACCACCTAACAAAGGGGGAAGGGTTTCTTGAAGTTTGATCATTTCGTAATCGATTTTCTTCATCATTATAATTGTCAAATTCAGCATTTTCATTTACTTGTTGTAGGCTGTTAAGGGGAAAATGCTGTCTTGCGTATGGTGAAGTGATTAAGGAAAAATCTTTTGTTGGCGGGGGAAAAAATGCGCAAGATACAATTTAGTTGATTCCTTTCATGCGAAATTGGTGGATAGCTGAACCTGCGTAGGAAAATAAATTGCTATATGTAAAATTTCGTATTAATTAATGCAGTGGTTTCCAAGCTGTGGGATGCACCTCCTTAGAAGAGTATAGAATAATTTTTGTGGGGCGGCGGGAGGTAGGGGGCGTATTTGTTAAAAATGTAATTTTTGAATGGAAAAAAAAATGAAACTTAAATCGGTGTTTGAAAATAAGAACCAGCAAAATGTCATCACTTTTACATTCGAGGCTAAGAGCCTGCACAAAGAACAGTGATATCTTTTCAATATCATTTCGGCTTCTTAAGAAAGTTTGCCTTTAGATACAAGCCCAACCGTAGCATTGATACAGTATTAATGTTTCAATGATCCTGTATTTTAACTACCTGTTTTAATTTTGAACTATTTTTTAAACGCAGTAAAATTATCCATACTCATAAAAAATAATTAGTAAAAATAGCCTGTTTTAAGACATCTATTTTGTGTAAAAAATCTGTTTTTTTTAATCAATTATAAAGAGTATACCGCCGTGCTAGGCACAAAAGTCGTATCTGCACCTTTTAACGAAATCGAGTTATAGCCACCAGGTAGCTAGCTCTTTGTGACGTATTTTACCTAAGTACAACGTTGTACTGTCATTTGAGAACGGGAAATATTTCTAAAAAAATTCCGAAAAAGTATCACCTGGATCAAATACATAGTGGAGCGAAACTTTAAACAGCAATATCTCAGTTTGAGCTCGACTGCAGATACCACTATTGCGCTTAGCACGGCAGTATAGTGCTAAATTATAAGTTTATGTACATTTCAGTTTTTTCCTAGCTTTTTATACTTTCTTCTTTTTTTTCAAAGAAATTATTTTGCCTCCTTTCCCTTCAACTTTTCATAAGAGTTTACGTTTATAAACTCTCTCCCGATGGGACAAGCTGTATACACAGACAAAAATAAAGATCAATGTTCCACAAGACAGTTGGTTAAATCAATCAAAATTTAGCAGCTATTATCTTACCCGTGATGAGTTCCATCAAAGTAATGGTTATATTGGCTAATAATATGTTTCAAAACAACCATTACATTGGTGATGTAGTAGAGTCTCGATAACTCGAATTGGGTCCCAAACACTTGAAAAGGCTGTGAGAATTTCCTATAACTCGAACAACCAATAACTCTAAGCTTTTAGCCGGTCCTTTGAGACTTCGAGTTATCAAGACTCGACTGTATTTAGCACCAATAAGCTGATTGAAGCTAAACTTTCCTGGATTTAACCAACTTCTTGGACCAAGATTGAACTTTGTTTTTAATAGTGTGCACACACTACATCACTAAAATGTAATGTTCTTTGAGCACAAGCTGCTGCAAGATTTCTATCTTCATTCGTGTGAATTAAATTCGTCTTTAGACTTCATTTTTCTCCTACCTTTCATATACTGTTTTACTAATGGAAAATTATGTAAAGCACACTCCGTTGTTTGCCTGTAAAAAGAAGTATTTTTCCTCTCCTTTCTTTGAGCTGTTAGAAGTTCAAACTTTTTCCCTATACGAATGTATGTAAACGAAGCATATTTCTTTCGTCTTCATAACTTTTATTTTGTACTAAGCAGCATGTTATTTAGCATACGTTATGCTCTAAAACATATTATATTCAATAGAAAGTTTAGACAGCTCAGCTCGACATTAGACAGGGATTTTTGCTTTGAGAATAACAAATTTCAACCTAGCTTTTAAATGTGGTAGATATGAAATATTAACCCATTAATACCTAGCGTCCCTTTTTAGGGACGGTCCAAAAAAGGGTCTGAATTTCCCTAAAATGAACATTTCAACCAAATAATAGTGTTCAATTAGTACCTTGGTGTTGTTTCAATTTGTTACTAACAGATTGCAGTACATAACCATTGTAAAGTGGGTTCTGTAGCAGTTTTAATATGATCTTTATCAAGAATTACATCGTTCACAATCTCAAGAAAAAACCGTTTCCAAAGTTATTCCCAGCTTCCCAGTTTATGCTCATTGCTGATTTTATTTCTTCTTATAAAATGTCTTTTTAAATATTATATCGTAGACAGAAAAAAAATTTAGTAAAAAAAGTAGGGGAAGACCGCCTATATTGGACCCCCTAAGAACAAGAGGCCCGTGTCGCTCAATGTGAAGCAAAACAGAAATGCAAAATAGGGCATCGTAAGCTGAATTTAATCAGGAACCACCCTACGAGCTTATATTTTCTGAAAATATGAAAATTTATTTTTAAATAATTATTTTATAAAAAGTTACAAAAGTCCAATTTAGGAATATATGCGCCTAAATTGAACCACGCGCTTCCTAAATTGGACTGTAGCAGGAAATCGTAGAATAGTTTATATTTGAACTATACAGCTTTTTTTTCAGGATTTGCAATAGAATTTCTTTTGCTTAGGCAGTGTTGATAAACTTGCCGATGGCATTTCATACACTTAATCACGTTTTGAACTTCATCTCTAGGACAAATATTGTAATAACAATTGTTTTATGCAATTTCTTGCTTCTTGTGTGGCTTTTTCTGCTCTATGCCTCTTTTATACGGCTTTAAAATGATTGCCGAGATAGCCTTCCTTTTTATTTTTTCTATTTTTTTATACAAAGGTGATATGTGAGCCGGCTTTACAAAATCATAGCTAGAGTTGACAATCATGTTTTGATGAGAACTATTCGCCAATTCTGCTGATCTTGTAATAATTTAAGTCGTAGCTAGCTCTTGTACATGGTGTACAACTTACACCGAACATTTAACCTGCTCACTTTGATTAGTTTTATCTGGACTACTTGCCTCTCATTCTGCTGCAGCCTAATCGATGTCATTAAACACATATCAATTGACAGGCCAAACTCCCGTTGTTTGGGATCAACTCACAGCATTTGCCATGATCTTGATTGCGGTTTGCCCATAAGAGTTACCAAAGTGTTCTCCTATGTGATATTGGGATGTTCTCGCATCCATGTATCACATGCTCGATTAAAATATGTAGACAGTGACTGTATAAAGATCACATCTACGTGCATGGTGTGCTTAAAGAGAAAACATTATTATACCGCTCTCGTTAGCCAAGTTTATTGCATCAATGTTCTTTATGTAAGTGCCTATCCATTAATAGAAGGGCATTCTTTTTACATTGCTTGGCTTAACAGTTTTGATGAAATGTTGTAAATTGTGTGAATTATCGTTTGTAATCTAACCTTTTTTGTTTTGAACAAGTATATTGCTCACCAGGGGATGCTTTGCCGATAAGCTCATACACGGAACGTAATCTTTTGAAAATAAGCATGAGGAGGGGGGATAGCAATTCTGTTGCACTCAATGCAACAAATAGCTTGTGTGTTTCTATCACGTTCATTAATCATTACTGCTTCACCTGGTGTTTACCTGTATACGTCAATAAAGTTTGGGGCTTTTGGACAGTGAAAAGACCGGCTTCATCTACATTGAACATTTTAGTAGCATCTAAATTACTTCCTTTTAAAAAATCTTTTCGTACATATCGAAGAATTTCATACTTTTCTCTAAGTAAACCAGCATAAATTTTATTTAAGTAAAGCATAATTTAATAATTATGCTTAACAACCTGAAACTGCAGCTTAATGGATGAAGAGAGAAAAAAAACATGCATTTTAAGAAGTTGCAGCTTCTGCTTGATAAAAAAGTTTAAATGAATATCGTGAATAGGTATTAAATTATCCTTAAAATAATTTTAACTTCGCTATTAAATCAGACGAGTCACTTATTTTATATTACGATTAACAAAAAATCTTGTTTAAAATCATATTCTTAAATTGGACCACCGGTCCAATATAGGAAAATTTTTTTGGTCCAATAAAGGAAAACACGCCATTTTTTATTCTTCAGCTTATTTCTCTGTCAAAAATTATCACAATCGCGCATGTAAATACTTCGATGTAATCCTTATTAAACACAGATTATAATACTGTAACAGCATTTTACCTCAATTCACAAGTTTTCGAATTATCCTGCTAGAAACAAGTCCGCGAAATAAGATTTCGCCCGTTTTCAACACAAATCCAGCCGTAACTCACGCTAAACAGTTCGAAGACTGGTGAAACTTCATACACATTGATTTTATTCCTAAAACTTTATATTTCTACTGTTAAAGTGTAGCACAGATCTTTGTACTAGATTTTAAGCCCGAGGTCCAATTTAAGCAGTGGTCCAATATAGGCGGTTTTCCCCTATGTACCCTCTGGGGTCTATCGTAACTTTTAAAGGACGATTTTTCTTTTCTTAATAAAAAAAATATTTTTAACATGATATTTTTAAAATTATTTTTCCTGTCCATTAAACACTGTTTGTAACTAGCATACAAAATATCTTTGAAAAAAAAATGTCGGGCATTAATGGGTTAAGACTGTCCGAATATAATGCTATTAATATCAGACCTGAAATTATGTTATTTCTTGAAATTTGCCTTGATTTGAAATTTTCCTGAATAATCTGAATCAGCATTAAAAATAAAAACAAATGTTTTTTTTTTAATTCGCAAAAAGTACGTTTCTGTTGTCATTAGTTTTTTATGTTTCAATGAGAAAGTAATGAAACACGTCTTTTAACCTTTTTAATTGGATGCTAAATTCGGTGGCCCTATGTATTTCAGCAGCAGTTCTTTATTTATTCATATCAGGTTCACTATTTGGGGCTAATTGAATGCAAACGTTTCTCTAGTTTGATGCAGGCACTGTCACAATGAATTTTATTTCTTTTTGACCCTTTTTTACAAAGAAATTCTTCTGACTGAAAAAGAGTTGTAGTTCTTTTTGTCAGGAGTGTTTGTATTGTTTCTGACGGTATTTTGAATAAGTTAAAGGGTTCCAGAGTTTTTAACCTTTTCTGTTGCTTTTTGCTTATGTAATCATTTTTTACACATTACTTAAGGGTAAGCAGCAATTTAAAATTTAATCCAGATTTCTTTTCCAATAAGACTTTATATCGATTTTTATTTGATTTAACATAAAATAAGAAATTTAAAAAGAAAAAAAATCCCAATATTCATTTTGGGAAAAAACTTTAATGGCTTAAAATTTATATTATTCATTTTAGCATACTTAGTTATTTAGTCAACTTTTCAGTTTTAAGACATTTTAAAACCACATGCACAAAATATTATCTTACCACATTATTTATTTTCTCTCTACTGTCATTAGAGTCATAGAATATATAAATGAACAAAACTAAATAGCCAAAATGTCGATATACAGTAAAACTTCCATTAGCTGAAGTGATTGGAAACGAACAACTTTCGATAAATCGAAAATTCCGGATAAAAGAAGGGCTCAAAAATTACTAAGAGGAAACCACAGAAACTTTAACTCTGGATTAAAAAATGTACACTTTGACAAAATAACTATCAAATGTGATTTTTTTCAATTATGTTACTATTTTTATAAACAATAAACTAGCTCAATAATTTACGGAAGTTAGGAAACATACAGTAAATTAAGGAAGATGTAATGTTATAAGTATTAATCTTTATTTCATTATAACTCAGTGAGAATTTCTTGTTTTTTATTAAAAAAAAAACTTAATGAAACAAGTTTATTTTCAGTTTGATCATTGTTGGCTTGAATAACACTTAGTATAGTATTTACAATTACAATGTATTATATGTACTATTAGCATTATTTAGAGCGTTTTTAAAATTTATCGGCGAGAGAGACGGGAGGGGGATGAAAATAATAATAATAATAATTATTATTATTATAAATTATTATGAACAGGAGAGATAAAGATGCATATAATTCTATTCTTTCAGTATTGACAATCGTTCTTCATAAATCTTGAAGTAATACTGGCTTTCACCAAACTAAATAAATTAAATTTAAGAAATTGAACTTCGGTTAAAAAAGGTTCCGGTTAAAAGATTTTAGGACCTAGTATATACTGTACTAAGCAGCAGGTGTCGAAGGTATTGAGAATTGAACGTATAAATGAGTAAAATAGGTCTGATGAGAATGCGATTGGGAAAACCAGTGGAGCAAAGACTCAAAACGGTTGTGGATATCATGGCATATTGTTTCAATGTTATGCTACAGAGACGTTGAGAAACGTTGGTTCACTGTACAGTACAGTAATTCAGAGTTACTTTCAGTCATGTCGGTCCACTTTTTAGTGTACTTCAAAAATTTTCAGCAAATTTGACAAGCACACACACAAACTATCTTATAGATGTCTGATGCTTTCCCATTATCCCTTAAAGATCTACTAACGAGAAAATCAGATAAATAAAGCAGGGGTGCCCGTCCTTCAAAAGTGATGGCATACCCTCGTAAATATGTAACAGAGCCCACAAAAACCGAAAGTCTTAACATTTCATTTCACACTCCAGGGTCCCCCGTACCTACCACAGCTTTGTGGTTTAACCGGGATGGGGCCCGGAAAGTCTTAACAGGGCACCAGTACCATCTTATGCCCCCAAACAGATAACAGTTTGTTCCACCAATTGTATTAATTACATCCAAATTTTTAATTTTGGAACTAACAACCCTTTATTTCTCAGTGCTTCAATTGATGCTTCATCCACTGAACACATTATTTGGTTTATTGAGAGAATTGAGCTCCTTACCGAATGGTTACCATGAAGAGGATGAATGAAATATGTCTTTTTCTCCAAGAAGATGGCCCCTCTAAAAACAAAAAAGAATGCTTTATAATTACATGAAGAAGATTAGGGTCAGTGTAGATGTTTGGAAAATAGAGTATACATGAAAAAAATAAACCCTTTTACCACATTTGTAGTAATTTTGACAGCTAAACTATTGGTGAGTGAAGACTACATTGCAAAAAAAAAAAGCTGTTGTTTTTACAGTATAATACTGGCAGCAGAGGTTGCACTTTAAAACTGTAAAAGCATAGAAATCTGTAAAATTTTCTATTTTACAGCTCGTATCTGTAAAATAGCAAATTTTACAAGTTTATTACTATAAAATTAGCAATTTTACCATAAAATTAGCTGTATTATACTGTAAAAACAACAGTATAATACTGGCGGCAGAGGTTCCTGCTTAAAACTGTAAAATGCACCGTAATAAAATGTGAAACTAGCAATTTTACAGTTTATTACGGTAAATTAGCAATTTTAGTTTACTACTGTAAAATTAGCAATTTTAGTTTACTACTGTAAAATTAGCAATTTTAGTTTACTACTGTAAAATTAGCAATTTTAGTTTACTACTGTAAAATTAGCAATTTTACAGTTTGTTACTGTAAAATTAGCTGTATTATATTGTGAAAACAACATCTATTTTTTTTACAGTGTACGTAACATGTAGAAGACGTTCTGAGAGTGCTGCGTGTATGCAATCATTTGTGTAGACATCATCATTGTTTCAAAATGACACTGGATTTTTTTTTTTTTTTTTCAAAGTTTAATGATCTTGCATTTTCTTCTACGGCACGTCTACAAATGCGAAGTAACTGGTTTCAACTAACTTTACTTTTCACGTGGAAGGTTACTTTGTTGTGAATTTTATCGGCCCATCTATTTCTTATGTGCAAGTTTAGGTGTCTAAATCCATACTATAAAGCCTATACTTTGGGGTCATTAGAAAAAGCAATGCAGCTACTCGACTGCAACCTTTCTTGAAAAAACATCGTGACGTCAGCGTGACGTTTGCATGACGTTAGCCTATGAAAAACGGGCTAGATAAAATTTCACAGCCTACTTGGCGAATTAGAGGAGATCGCTGACTGCTTGTGAGCTCTTATTGGCTCCGCCCGTAGTGACGTTCAGTGTCAAGTTAAATTGCTGTCTAGCTATCTGTCTTTTTTTAATAGTTATAATTTATTTTTCGTTTGAGTGTATTCGCTTGAGATATTTGTCTGATATTACAGCATCACTGTTTCATTTTCTTCCACAAACTGGATTTCCTTGTTCTTCGCAAAAGTGCAAGAATGTTTTTACCTACACTTAATGCTCTTTCTCAATGTTTGATTTCAAGAATGAGTTGTTGAAGGTTCTCTTTATAGTCTCTGACAGGAAAACAATAGAAATGTTTTGAAAGGTCTACATTGATGTTCGAAAACGCACGAAATGTCACCAGGTTTGATGACATTTGGCAATTTTTCGCCAAATTGGGTGCTGAAAGGATGCTAACTTGATCATATCTCATTGATACTCACCAAGTTTATAGACTTAAATGTTAAAATGTCCGCAAAGCAGAAAAGCGTCAAGAACTAAGGTAATTTAAACAAAAAATAACGGAACAGAGATAGCAGATTTTAACAAGATTACAACAATCATATTAAAAAAAAATGACGTGGTGTTTACACTACTACCAAGTCGACTGTTCAAACGTCTATTGGTATCTATGCAAGTGCGGTCGAAAAAAATTACTGAGCGTTTATTCAGAAATGTAAAAACATTAAAATATAATTTTAATATATCCCAAAATTAGTGGGAAATTGTTTCTGAAAATATACCACTTCTTGCACTTTGTACAAGGACATAAAAAGATGCATTCAGTTACATTATTTCTAACGTATTGTACTCTAGAATGCAAAGAAGAAAAAAGCGTAACGAAATAACATTAAAAAACTAGTAGGAAAATAACTTTTACAAAGTGATTTATATAAATATTCAAATATGATTTCTCTGACTTTGCAACAATTACCTATACGTAGAAAATTACTAAAATTAAATATTGCATTATAAAAGTGAATTGGAAAAACAAATAAGTAACTAAAAATATGTTTTACAAGAAAATCACATAAAACATTAAAAAAAAAAAGAGCTTTGTTTTAAAGATAAAGTATTTTTATACGCATAACAAATTCTGAAGCAGTAAACAATATCGAAACAGCATTTAAAAAGCTGTAAAAATACGCGTATTTTAACAAGTAAAATAATTTCAAGTACCTTAACAATACAAACTAACAAACTATCAAGACTTCAATTTAATAAAATTATAATATAAATAAATTATTCTAAAAAAATGCCCAAAACATTATTTTCTAACTAATTTACTTTTTTTGATAAAATGTTTTATATTAAATTATTTTTCGTGTTTATGCAATTACGTAGTAGTTAATAAACTCTGTGCTCTTTAGACACTTTTTATTCTATTCGAGCTCTTTAAAGGTTGGTTATTCGCGAAAGTTTAAAGTACCATTTATAAGCATTCAATTCAAAAGCCACATTTAAACAAACAGTAAAAATATTAAAATTTTATCCACAAATAATATTTAAGCTATTATAAACAAACATATCTAACCAACTCTAATAGCAATTTCAGGAAATTTGCAATTTTTTTGTGTTTTAAGCAGATAAGTTTCTCTTAGTTCAATAAACCTAAATATATCAACAAATATTTATAATACTCAGCCTTTAAACGATACTTAAGCAAAGTACATTGAGCAAATTGCTTTGGAATGTATTAATAAAGGAAGAACAGATCGTACATTTCGATTTCTTTACTACAAACATCGTTTACGCAAAGAGAAATTTAATTACTTCCATGTGGAACGTATCTAAATGAATCTTTGTTTATATCGTTCTAAATATGGTTCGAAAGAAAATGTCTTTGTTAATACTTTCAATTTGCTTGTAGATAAATGGGATACGTAATTGCATGATTGTCGATTTTGTTGTATGCGCAAGAAAAGGTTTTAGATGTCAAGCGATTTATTTCGCACAGTTCAATGTGTGGGTAATTATTTTGATTTGAATATTTTTCGATTGCTTCAAAATTGAAACCCGGAGAATTACGATTACGTTCAGAAGTTAGGGACATATTTCAATATAGCTCACGAGTTAACTGTAAAAGTTTGCTACTGCGATCATGACAAATTGATCATGTACACTGCAAAAAAAAAAAACTGTTGTTTTTACAGTATCGTACTGGCAGCAGAGGTTCTAGCTTAAAACTGTAAAATGCACAGCAATAAACTGAAACTAGCAATTTTAGTTTATTACTGTAAACAAGCAAGTTTACAGTCTACTACTGCAAAATTATAAATTTTACAGTTTTTTACTGTAAAATTAGCTGTATTATACTGTAAAAACAATATTTATTTTTTACATGTAGAACTTAAAATATCTTGATAGGAAATGTTTTCTATATTGCAAACGAGTAGAAATAAATGAAATGCTAATTAACTTGAACTTGTATCTGAAAAATTCAAAAAACATTTTTGGCAATGAAGATTAAGGTGGAGCCGTTCAAAGAAAACACAAGAATCTTTTGTGGCTCCTATGATACATCTACATAAGGCAATGGATCACGTGACGCTCCATCTACCATTCACAAAGCAAATAAAACCAATGTCAAATCATGGCACAATATGGAAGCATCTTCTGCCCTAAGGTCCATTCGTCACATGAAGCAATGAATCATGTGAGTCGGTATTTACCAATCACAACGCGAATAAAGCTGGCCCCCCCCCCCGGCACAACATAGCATTATCACTTATAAGCAGACTCACTGCATAAAATTATCAACCACGTGACTCGTAATTGCCAATCATAAAAACGGTACAATGAGAAACGCCAAGCCACAAGGTATCTTGATTTCTCAATAAAAACTATTACAATCGATCCCCCATAATACGAACTCGAACTATCCGAATTGCTTCAAAAATTTCAGAAATAGGAACTAAAGCAGATTTTCAATGATATAAGAGTACGAATTTAGTGTAGGCGTAGCGCGAATATTATTGAAAAGATGAGTCACCGTCTCGTAGTAGTTCTATTATTGGCTGTTAATAGATTTGTAAGCACGCTTTAATGCAAAAGTGTTGATTTTCTGTTAATTAAACAGAAAGTCAACACTTTCGGATAGTTAATTAAATTAAACTATTTTTTTCTTTAAAAATAGTTTTTACTCACATTTTCAACACATGCACCTTTTTCTTAAACTAGATAAGTTAATTAAAACCCAATTTATCGACTTCTTGCTTATTCGGATAAGGTCCCGTCCCAATTGATTCGTGTAGTTGGAGTTTCAGTGTACGTGGAATGATTTAGAGCAAGAACTTTAAATAGAATTTAACCAAAGCACCAAGTTAATTAAATTGCTATTGTTTTTGAGTGATAATGTTTTACTCTTTTTTGCGTTGCTCCATGTAAAATATTCTTTCAATTTGGGATCATTTCTTTCTAGAGAAAAGCATTTATCATATTAATGCTATTTGAGGAATACTTTTCTTGGAGGGACTAGAGAAAGTTCTGCACTCAACCCTGTGTTTTCTGTATGGTATTCATAAATATGATATAAAACATTTGAATAATGCAGTGGCTAGAGCTGATAGTGGAAGCAAGGCTTCACTAGATAGCGTTTTATACAGGCTGTTTCATTTGATCAAAAACCTTGGGATAAAAACGGTGGGAATTGTCCAGCGACATCTAGCGAATTTTATGGTAACTAACATTATATACAAATCAGATAAATAAAAGACAAAATTAAAAGTTAATTTGTTGGCGACAATTTTACAATTTAGCATTTAGTTCTATTTTAGTATATTTTAACGTCATTGAAAAGCTTGTTTTATTTGTTGGTTTATTCTGAATTTCAGCGGCTTATTTTAATTAGTTAGCGAATTATTTTTCATTTTAATTGATTCTAATTATTAATTAACTATGAAACGACACTGGCACCGCAGAGCGATGAATGGCGAATCTATTCGCTAAGCGAGCCAATACTACCAACGGGTTGCCACAGAACTTTTTAAAATTCAGTCCGCAGTTCGCCATGATACAGTTGGTCGTATAAAACTTTTGGTTGTATATCTTCATCTGAAAGGGGAATTTATTTCCCCTAAAAAGCAGTACTAATAAGGTCTTCGGCATCAATTCACTATGTACTCTACTTCAGTTAACTATATCAATATTTTTTAACCCTAAAAGATGGAATAAACATCGCTTTTTACAGCAGAAACAATATGCTAATAAATGTTAACAAACATTTGGGTGATCCTTGTTCAGCGCACTCTAGCGGGCATATCTTCACCATTGATGTTTTGAGTAATGATACAGCCTGTTTAAACGCTATCTAGTGAAGCCTTGGTGGAAGTGAGCAAAGCCGCTTGATGATAACGTGGTTGTTTGGCATTGGGATGTTGAAAACAGGGGGCCAATCAGATCAGCGAATGTTCATGAGCAGAGTCGACAATCCAGTGAAACATTCATGAACGTGGCAAAAGCTGGCGACAAACAGCAACCCTCGTTGTTTACTTCCACTATTAGCTGTCGCTGAATTCACTTACAATTATAAAACAAGTATAAATAGAAAGATAAGACTATTTGGAGAAAAGTCTTAAAAGTACCCATCTTTTCACTTTTAATAAGTCGTTGCGACTTCTAACAGAAGAAAATAATTATACAGTCTGATAGGCATTTGATAAACAGAAACTACAAATATTTGTTCTTAATTTTCTCTCTATGGGACTTTTTTTTCTTAAAAAAGATGTTTCAGTCGATTTACTGTTGACTTCCACAAAAACTTTTCTTGTTTATTTGTCTATTCTATTAAACAGCCGCAGGGTTTTTCATAAAATGAAGCAACGAAACTCTTCTTTTAAGCGAAAAATACATCAGAATTACTATTCAAGTGCAATTCATGAATTAAATTTATTATAAATTTAAGCATTTTTCGGTGAAATTATCTGTGCATACCTAAGTCCATGGCATGTTTGCAATGCCGCCACTGCTCTAGGGTGGTTTCTAACTTTTCCATGGTAATAGCAATTTTCAGGCAGCTAAAAAAAGAAACAAACAATCAGCAATATGTGAAATGGAAGTAAAAATAGCAATATTGCATTTTTAATTGTTCTGAATTATTAAAAGAGCTAAAAATACTCCAGATTTTCTCATTACCTTTGAAACTGCAGTTGAATATATATATATATATATATATATTGATATGCATTTCTTGATTTAAACTTGTGGCACACTAACTTTGTGAAATTAGTCCAGTCTTGAAAATGAACCATATTCTAATTAAATTTGGTGCAATTATAGTCATACTCTCAAATGGAAAAAAATATTATGATCCAGAGTTCTAAGTATAGTCAAGAGAAGTAGAAAATCTCTACTAATAATAAAGCTGAAGGTTTATCTTTCTTTCTTTCTGTCCTTCTGTCTGTCTGTTACGCGCGTAGCGCCAAAACCGTTCGGTCGATTTTCATGCCACTTGGTACAAAATTAGTTTGTAGCATGTAGTTTTGCACCTCGAAGCGATTTTTTGAAAATTCCATTTCGTTCTTTTTCTATTCGAATTTTTAGCGGAAATTCGATAAAATAGGGAAGAAATATTTCACACACATTTTCAATTCTTATGTCATTCGAAAGCTTGAAATTTTCTGCATAAAATGAAGTTTTTTTGAAGTTTCTACGATCATCAGGAGAGCTGTAACAATTGTTTTTAGAATCCCGGAATTCAAGGCTTACCTTCAGTAAAGCAAGCCAAACGATTCTAAAATGGTTTTGCTCGAGAATAAAATTTGTTTGAAAAGATAGATGAAATGAATTATTTTATCAACGGAAATTATCTTTTTATGTTGTTACCATGGTTACGTGTTCATACTTATTTTTGTTTCGTTATTTTTACAGCGTTGCCAGACGTAGTATTTTTGATACTACGGTAGTATTTTTTCGGCCCAAATATAAGGTGCGTAGTATTTTTCTGGCAACCCTATTTCCAATATACTAATGACTTAATTAAAAGATTTGGCGGATTTTTTTTTTCATTTTCATAGATTTCGCATTTCAGCAACATTGATTTTGGCAACGTTTGGAAACAGTAGTATTTTGTAATATTTTTTTAGAGGAGGCGTAGTATTTTTTTGTTTCAATTCTCTGGCAACCCTGTCTTTTTCCGGT